>CM077784.1:38658584-38693584 GCA_039737535.1 Lagodon rhomboides | reverse complement strand
TCCTCGTCACTCAGGTACATCACTGCTCACAGAACCACGTCACCTCCACCTCCACCTTCACCTCCACCTTCACCTCCACCTCCACCTTCACCTCCACCTTCACCTCCACCTCCACCTTCACCTTCACCTTCACCTCCACCTCCACCTTCACCTCCACCTTCACCTTCACCTTCACCTCCACCTCCACCTTCACCTTCACCTTCACCTTCACCTCCACCTCCACCTCCACCTTCACCTTCACCTCCACCTCCACCTTCACCTCAAACCTCCGACACACGTTTGAGTTCAGGAGCTGGTTCGAAGCTCCTCTGATCTCTGAACCTCGAGTCAAAGTGTCTCCCACCGGGAGACGGGATGAACTCAGACCTCAGCTTAAAACTCACTGTATCATCATCATCATCATCATCATCATCATCATCATCATCATCATCATCATCATCATCATCACCATCATCATCATCATCATCACCATCATCATCATCACCATCATCATCATCATCACCACGTCTCTGTCTGCTGAAGGCTGAGGATCAGAAGAATGAGACTGTCAGAGATCTGAGCTCTTCCTGCTGTGTTCATGTCGTTCTGATGCTTGTTTGTCATAAATACCAGACACACACACACACACACACACACACACACACACACACACACACACACACACACACACACACACTCTGTGGGTAGACCTCAGCCAATCACCTGCTTCCTTTCTTTAGTTCCTCCTGCCTGAGTGCAGCTTACATAAGAAAAGAAAAGAGGCATTGAGCGGCTCACATCCTTCATACAGACTTTATATAACGGCCGGCTCAGCGGCTGAGACGCAGACACAGAGCCTGAGCAGGGCGAAGTCCAAACTGACCCAGTAAGCAGGATTTATCAGAGCAGACTTTAAACCGGCCTGTTGTTTTACGGTCAAGTTACTGATCAACCTGCAGCCGGAGGCCTGGGAATGCTGCACGCCTGCAGCCGCACTCACACCCACCTCTGACCTCTGACCTCTGACCCCTGAACTTCACCAGGACGGCCGACCACAGACTGACTGAAGTGCTGCTGCTGCTGCATGCAGAACAGCTGCTGACATTACTGAGCTCCCGGTTCTGGTCACATCGGTGTGTTCAGGACGACACACAGAGGACGAGCTGAGCTTTATGGATCAGATCCTTTCAACTGAATGTTGAAGAAGTGACTGAAACCACAGGAACATAGCCTCACCTCAGCTGTACCAGAGATACTGAGAATAAATCATCTGTCACGTTATTAGAACAGTTACACTTCATAACATCGGAGCAGAAACACTGATATGAAACAGAGAAATTTAGAAAACCCTTCCAAACATTTCACCCTCCATGTTTCTCATTATGTGACGTCAGAGTCTGAGATTCTCACAGTCAGGATCATTTCTCAGATTATTCTAACGACACATGAATCTGCTGCTGACGACACTCGTGATAGAACAGCTGATTACACTGTCAGCTGGAGCGATGGTCCAGACGGACGACAGCAGCGTCAGTCCTGATGTCTGTAAAATGATCATTTCAGGTGTAAAGTGGTGTAACAGCAACGTGCTGAAACGTCTCCGTGCATCGAGTCTGCAGCTGCTTCAGTTGTTTAGCAGAATGCTGCAGCTCTGTTTGACTGCAGATCATCGTGGAGGAGACGACGACTGAGCTGACTGAACAGGTGTATGTGAACAAACAGGAAGCTGTGAGAGAGCTGCACGTGGTTCACTTTATCCTGCTGGCTTATCTCAGTGAGCATCCTCCTGCTTCATGTGTGAGGCTGGACAGAGGTGTCATGTGTTGTAACAGTCAGTCAGTCAGTCAGTCAGTCAGATTCCTGTGTTTACTGAGGCAGTATGTGGAGCAGAGATTGGTCAGGCATCACTTCCTGAGTAAATACATGATAACATTTATTGCATGCAGATATTGAGCCCGGTCATGCCCCGCTGAGGAGCACCGTTTGTTTTCTCTCTGGCTCTCAGAGACAGACGTGGTGTTTACCGAGCCGACCACTAACTGCTCAGCTCGTGAGGCGAAGCTGCAGCGCTGAGCAGCAGTGGAGGCTGTAACGTGAGCCTGCGATGGGAGAGGACGGGGACATGGAGCAGAACCAGAGCGTGGACGCTTCTGGAGCCTCCACACATTCAATCATTAACATTGTTCATACAACCGCTGAAGTCTTACCAAGAAAAACACTCGCTGTTAGTCACATTTGCACGTCAGAGGGGGAGAAGTTTACCGCAGCCCAGCACAGACCAAAGGTCACAGGAGCTGCAGGACACAGAACCGGTCCAGTTAAGGGTCCTTTTGTTCCGTGCTTGAAAAAGAAATGAGGGGTTTCAGAACCTGTGAGCGAGTCCAGACTTCAGATCAGATTTTACGCTCGCTCTCTAAGCCAATTTTAATGATCCACTTTGGGCTCTGCATGTGCACCAAACACAGAGACCAGAACAGATCCAGGTCCGTCAGCTGCTGCAGGACCAGTCCAGCACAGAACCTGAAGCCTGGACTCTGGTCCTGGACTCAGACCAGGGGAGGAGGTCAAAGGTCATGTGATCAGCTCTTTGAACAGCACGTTCACCGCCTCATTCTTTCATTAAAGCCAAACAACCTGAAACCTGTTAAACATTAAAACAAAACGAAACACGGACGGGACCAAAGTTAGAGTCGTGTTTCAGAGTGAGTGAGGTCATCACCACCCTGCGCTTCCTGTGACTCCTTCAGAATAAAGGTCAGCTGGTGTCTCATCGTTAACTTCCACTTGTTCAGGGTCAGAAACATCATGGCTGTTTGGTCTCCGTGGTGACGGGTGGAGACGGGTGGAGACGGTCCAGGTGTGATGACTTCAGTTTGTTGTGTGTAGATGTGTGTGTGTGTGTGTGTGTGTGTGTGTGTGTTTCTGTTTGCAGACTCTTTGTCAGATTTGTCACTTGAGGGATAAATCAAGTTTTTTATATTGTTTTTGTTTTTGCAGTTTTCAATATGTTGCATCTTTACATTGACCCGTACGAGGAGGCTGAGTGGAGCTCACGTGTCACATGACCTGAACACAGGCTGGCAGAAGCTCTCAGATCAGATCAAACAGTGTGAATGTGTTGGATTTACAGCAGCGTCTCTGCGTGTCTGCTGCTTCCTCCACACCACCTCCAACTTCTTTATTCTGTTTTTAAAGACACCTTGGTTGTTACAGCATCTTCATCCCAGCGGCTGCGTGATGGAGGAAGTCCAGCAGGAGGGAGATGGTATCAGCGCCTGCAGACGCTCAGCAGGAAACCACAGGTCCAGCCGGGAGCCGAGACAAGGCGAGGAGGAAGAGCTGCTCTGTAACTGAAGCTCGGAAGTGATGGTGGTTTCACTCTCTGTCTGTCTGCTTACGTAGTGTTATCTGCCTTACATAAGGGCCATACACACACACACACACACACACACACACACACACACACACACAGACTGACACACACACACACACACACACACAGACTGACACACGCACACACACACACACACACACACAGACACACACACACACACAGAGACACACACACACACACAGAGACTGACACACACACACACAGACTGACACACTCACACACACACACACACACACACACACACAGAGACACACACACACACACAGAGACTGACACACACACACACAGACTGACACACAGACACACACACACACAGACACACACACACAGAGACACACACACACACACACACACACACACACACACACAGACACACACAGACACTCACACACACACTCACACACTCACACAGACACACACCGACTGACACACACACACACACACTCACAGACTGACACACACACACACACACACACACACACACAGACTGACACACACACACACACACACAGACTCACACACACACACACACAGAGACTGACACACACTCACACACACAGACTCACACACAAACAGACACACGCACACACACTCACTCACACACACACACACACAGACAGACACACACTCACACACACAGTATGTTGTATACGTGATGGTTTCACATTCTGCATGAACACACACTCACACACATACACATTATACACATTATACACATTATACACACATTACACACATTATACACATTACACACATTATACTCATTATACACACATTACACACATTATACACACATTACACACATTATACACACATTATACACACATTACACACATTATACACATTATACACACATTACACACATTATACACATTATACACATTATACTCATTATACACATTATACACACATTACACACATTACACACATTATACACATTATACACACATTACACACATTATACACATTATACACATTATACTCATTATACACATTATACACACATTATACACATTATACACATTATACTCATTATACTCATTATACACACATTACACACATTATACACATTATACACATTATACTCATTATACACACATTATACACATTATACACATTATACTCATTATACACACATTACACACATTATACACACATTACACACATTATACACACATTATACACACATTACACACATTATACACATTATACACACATTACACACATTATACACATTATACACACATTACACACATTATACACATTATACACACATTACACACATTATACACATTATACACACATTATACACATTATACACACATTATACACATTATACACACATTATACACACATTATACACACATTATACACATTATACACATTATACACACATTATACACACATTATACACACATTATACACATTATACACATTATACACACATTATACACACATTATACACATTATACACATTATACACACATTATACACATTATACACACATTATACACATTATACACATTATACACATTATACACACATTATACACATTATACACACATTATACACACATTATACACACATTATACACATTATACACACATTATACACATTATACACACATTATACACATTATACACACATTATACACATTATACACACATTATACACACATTATACACATTATACACACATTATACACACATTATACACATTATACACACATTATACACACATTATACACATTATACACACATTATACACACATTATACACACATTATACACATTATACACATTATACACACATTATACACATTATACACACATTATACACATTATACACACATTATACACATTATACACACATTATACACATTATACACACATTATACACATTATACACATTATACACACATTATACACATTATACACACATTATACACACATTATACACACATTATACACATTATACACACATTATACACATTATACACACATTATACACACATTATACACATTATACACATTATACACACATTATACACATTATACACACATTATACACATTATACACACATTATACACATTATACACACATTATACACACATTATACACATTATACACACATTATACACATTATACACATTATACACATTATACACATTATACACATTATACACACATTATACACATTATACACACATTATACACATTATACACACATTATACACATTACACACATTATACACATTATACACATTATACACACATTATACACATTATACACATATCACATTACACACATTATACACATTATACACATATTTATACACATTAAACACACATTACACACATTATACACATTATACACACATTATACACATTATACACACATTTGCACATTATACACACATTATACACATTAAACACACATTACACACATTACACACATTATACACATTATACACATTATACACACATTATACACATTATACACACATTACACACATTATACACACATTACACACATTATACACATTATACACACATTATACACACATTACACACATTATACACATTATACACACATTATACACATTATACACACATTATACACATTATACACACATTATACACATTATACACACATTATACACATTATACACACATTATACACATTACACACACATGTCACACACTGTGAACAGATGTTACACACACATGTCACACACATGTCACACACACGTCACACACATGTCACACACTGTGAACAGATGTTACACACACATGTCACACACATGTCACACACTGTGAACAGATGTTACACACACATGTCACACACATGTCACACACATTGAACAGACGTTACACACACATGTCACACACATGTCACACACTGTGAACACACTGTGACACACTTAACACACGTCACACACATGTCACACACACATGTCACACAGTGTGAACAGACGTTACACACACATGTCACACACATGTCACACAGTCTGAACAGCGTTACACACACATGTCACACACATTAAACAGACGTTACACACACATGTCACACACATGTCACACATGTCCCACATGTGAACAGACGTTACACACATGTCACACACACGTCACACACATGTCACACACATGTCACACACATGTCACACACATGTCACACACTCTGAACAGACGTTACACACACATGTCACACACATGTCACACAGTGTGAACACACTGTGAACACACTCTGAACAGACGTCACACACACATGTCACACACATGTCACACACATGTCACACACACATGTCACACAGTGTGAACACACTGTGAACACACTCTGAACAGACATCACACACATGTCACACACACGTCACACATGTCACACACATGTCACACACATGTCACACACACGTCACACACACACGTCACACACATGTCACACACATGTCACACACATGTCACACACACATGTCACACAGTCTGAACAGGCGTTACACACACATGTCACACACATTAAACAGACGTTACACACACATGTCACACACATGTCATACATGTCCCACAGTGTGAACAGACGTTACACACATGTCACACACACGTCACACACATGTCACACACATGTCACACACATGTCACACACACATGTCACACAGTGTGAACAGACGTTACACACACATGTCACACACATTAAACAGACGTTACACACACATGTCACACACATGTCATACATGTCCCACAGTGTGAACAGACGTTACACACATGTCACACACATGTCACACACATGTCACACACATGTCACACACATGTCACACACATGTCACACACACATGTCACACAGTCTGAACAGGCGTTACACACACATGTCACACACATTAAACAGACGTTACACACACATGTCACACACATGTCATACATGTCCCACAGTGTGAACAGACGTTACACACATGTCACACACACGTCACACACATGTCACACACATGTCACACACATGTCACACAGTGTAACACACTGTCACACACTCTGAACAGACGTTACACACACATGTCACACACACGTCACACACACTGTCACACACACGTCACACACACATGTCACACACATGTCACACACATGTCACACACATGTCACACAGTGTGAACAGACGTTACACACACATGTCACACACATGTCACACACATGTCACACACATGTCACACACATGTCACACACATGTCACACACACATGTTACACACACATGTCACACACATGTCACACACATGTCACACACTGTGAACAGACGTTACACACACATGTCACACACATGTCACACACATGTCCCACACATGTCACACACATGTCACACACATGTCCCTCAGTGTGAACAGACGTTACACACACATGTCCCTCAGTGTGAACAGACGTTACACACACATGTCACACACATGTCCCACAGTGTGAGCAGGCGCTGCAGGCGATGCCCGGCTGGTTATTTCTGCCTGTGGCAGCCTGGCGGCTCCACACTCTGACAGTGAAGGATGTGTGTGTGAAACCTGCGTGTGTGTGCATTTCCTGCATGATTTTTTCTGTCTTCTCATTTCACAGAAACCAAAATGAAGGAGGCGGCGGAGCCAGAACGGACCCGGAGGAATTCCTGAGAGCTGCTGAGGCTGAAATGGTGTGTGACAGCTCGACAGCCAGCAGTCTCATTGTTCTGTGTTCGCCCCAAAATGGTTTCAGGAGTCCGAAATGTACGAGCTGATAGAATAATGTTTGTTGTTCCGATGGGAAAATGACAGGAAGGGCCTAAACAAACCAGCAGTTGCTTCACATGCCACAAAAGCCTCGTCTGGCTCTGAGCGCGGCCCGAGGCTTCAGATTTACAAAGCCACAGCTTTAAGGCGGTTAGCGTCGGTCGGCGGGCGGACGGCACGACGCCACCGCCACAAAAGGCCGTGATTGTCTCGGAGGCTTTAGGAAACGCCGCAGAGTGTTATCTGTGTCTGGAAGGTGTGTGCCGCTGTGTGGTCGGCCCGAGAGGTGAGTCACCGGGACAGATTAGTGGTGAGTCTGCAGCAGGAGGAGCTGGTGTTAGCGCTGAGCCGCTGTCATGGTGATACTGTGTGAGGTGATGGAGGGATCGGCTGGAAACACGCCTCCCCTCCAGCGGTCGCATCGTCTGCCAGCGCAGCCTCATAAAAATGTCCTGAAATGAGCAGAAAGTACAAATTATGACTTGTGTTTATGATTAATGTGCAGATTAGGTTTTCCTACAATAAGAGTCTGTGAGCGTGTGGCAGCAGATGGATGTGGAGGATCAGGCTCGCTGCAGCGTCAGGCCTCACACTACAACACGAAACTCATTCACAGTTTTATCTTTGTGAACAACCAAGTGTCAGACGGGTCGTTTCACAGAACCATCTGACCGTGTAGGTCTCATCACAAACGGCGTTATCGTTTTTAATAAACAGAGAAGAAGAAGCAGAGCCACGAACTGGAAACCAAACCAGCACAACATGATCCCAGAGAACTGACGTCAGAGGAAGATGGCGCCGTGTGAATGTGATGTATGTTCTTCTTCTTCTTCTTCTTCTTCTTCTTCTTCTTCTTCTTCTTCTTCTTGCCTCCATCTGAAGTTGGGATCATGAACTCTGTCAGCTCTGTCAGCTCTGTCAGCTCTGTCGGCTCTGTCGGCTCTGTCGGCTCTGTCGGGCTCTGTCAGCTCTGTCAGCTCTGTCGGGCTCTGTCGGCTCTGTCAGCTCTGTCAGCTCTGTCAGCTCTGTCGGGCTCTGTCAGCTCTGTCGGGCTCTGCTCGGCTCTGTCGGCTCTGTCGGCTCTGTCGGGCTCTGTCGGGCTCTGTCGGCTCTGTCGGCTCTGTCGGCTCTGTCGGGCTCTGCCGGGCTCTGCCGGCTCTGTCGGCTCTGTCGGCTCTGTCGGCTCTGTCGGCTCTGTCGGGCTCTGTCGGCTCTGTCCGGCTCTGTCGGGCTCTGTCGGCTCTGTCGGCTCTGTCGGCTCTGTCGGGCTCTGCCGGGCTCTGTCGGCTCTGTCGGGCTCTGTCGGCTCTGTCGGCTCTGTCGGCTCTGTCGGGCTCTGCCGGGCTCTGCCGGCTCTGTCGGCTCTGTCGGCTCTGTCGGGCTCTGTCGGGCTCTGTCAGCTCTGTCGGGCTCTGTCGGGCTCTGTCGGCTCTGTCGGCTCTGTCGGCTCTGTCGGGCTCTGTCAGCTCTGTCGGGCTCTGTCAGCTCTGTCGGGCTCTGTTGGGCTCTGTCAGCTCTGTCAGCTCTGTCGGGCTCTGTCGGCTCTGTCGGCTCTGTCGGCTCTGTTGGGCTCTGCCGGCTCTGTCGGCTCTGTCAGCTCTGTCAGCTCTGTCAGCTCTGTCAGCTCTGTCAGCTCTGTCAGCTCTGCCGGGCTCTGTCGGCTCTGTCGGCTCTGTCGGGCTCTGCCGGCTCTGTCGGCTCTGTCGGCTCTGTCAGCTCTGTCAGCTCTGTCAGCTCTGTCAGCTCTGTCGGCTCTGTCGGCTCTGTCGGGCTCTGTCGGGCTCTGTCGGGCTCTGTCAGCTCTGTCGGGCTCTGTCGGGCTCTGTCGGCTCTGTCGGCTCTGTCGGCTCTGTCGGGCTCTGTCGGCTCTGTCGGGCTCTGTCGGCTCTGTCGGGCTCTGTCGGCTCTGTCGGGCTCTGTCGGGCTCTGTCGGCTCTGTCGGCTCTGTCGGCTCTGTCGGGCTCTGCCGGGCTCTGTCGGGCTCTGTCGGGCTCTGTCGGCTCTGTCGGCTCTGTCGGCTCTGTCGGGCTCTGCCGGGCTCTGCCGGCTCTGTCGGCTCTGTCGGCTCTGTCGGGCTCTGTCGGGCTCTGTCAGCTCTGTCGGGCTCTGTCGGGCTCTGTCGGCTCTGTCGGCTCTGTCGGCTCTGTCGGGCTCTGTCGGGCTCTGTCGGCTCTGTCGGCTCTGTCGGCTCTGTCGGGCTCTGTCAGCTCTGTCAGCTCTGTCAGCTCTGTCGGGCTCTGTTGGGCTCTGTCAGCTCTGTCAGCTCTGTCGGGCTCTGTCAGCTCTGTCAGCTCTGTCAGCTCTGTCGGGCTCTGTCAGCTCTGTCAGCTCTGTCAGCTCTGTCGGGCTCTGTCAGCTCTGTCAGCTCTGTCGGGCTCTGTCGGGCTCTGTCAGCTCTGTCGGGCTCTGTCGGGCTCTGTCAGCTCTGTCGGGCTCTGTCAGCTCTGTCAGCTCTGTCAGCTCTGTCGGGCTCTGTCAGCTCTGTCGGGCTCTGTCAGCTCTGTCAGCTCTGTCAGCTCTGTCAGCTCTGTCAGCTCTGTCGGGCTCTGTCAGCTCTGTCAGCTCTGTCGGGCTCTGTCAGCTCTGTCGGCTCTGTCGGGCTCTGTCGGGCTCTGTCGGGCTCTGTCAGCTCTGTCGGGCTCTGTCGGGCTCTGTCAGCTCTGTCGGGCTCTGTCAGCTCTGTCAGCTCTGTCGGGCTCTGTCGGCTCTGTCAGCTCTGTCGGGCTCTGTCGGGCTCTGTCGGGCTCTGTCAGCTCTGTCGGCTCTGTCGGGCTCTGTCAGCTCTGTCGGGCTCTGTCGGGCTCTGTCGGGCTCTGTCAGCTCTGTCGGGCTCTGTCGGGTTCTGTCAGCTCTGTCAGCTCTGTCGGGCTCTGTCAGCTCTGTCAGCTCTGTCGGGCTCTGTCAGCTCTGTCAGCTCTGTCAGCTCTGTCGGGCTCTGTCAGCTCTGTCAGCTCTGTCGGGCTCTGTCAGCTCTGTCGGGCTCTGTCAGCTCTGTCGGGCTCTGTCAGCTCTGTCAGCTCTGTCGGGCTCTGTCAGCTCTGTCAGCTCTGTCAGCTCTGTCGGGCTCTGTCAGCTCTGTCGGGCTCTGTCAGCTCTGTCGGGCTCTGTCAGCTCTGTCAGCTCTGTCGGGCTCTGTCAGCTCTGTCAGCTCTGTCAGCTCTGTCGGGCTCTGTCAGCTCTGTCGGGCTCTGTCAGCTCTGTCAGCTCTGTCAGCTCTGTCAGCTCTGTCGGCTCTGTCGGGCTCTGTCAGCTCTGTCAGCTCTGTCGGGCTCTGTCAGCTCTAACTGTGTTTCTGTCATTCAGTGAAAATGTTTTTCTGTATTCTGATGAATCAGTGTTCAGTTTCATGTCCCCCGGCGTGTATCTGTGTTCATGCTGGTTCTGCTGGTTCTGCTGCGGTGCACAGACACTTCATCATGTTCACAAACGGACCTGAACCCATCAGACACTTCAGTCGGTGTTGACGGTGGACGTCCGCTGAAGCTGAACGGGCGGTGAACATGAGAGCCGCCCTCAGCCTGCATCAGCTGCTCCGTGTGAACGTTATCACGCTGCAGCATCACTGTGACAGTCTCAGCCTGGTCCTGGTCCTGGTCCGGTCCGGGTCCATGTGCTGAACGTGCTGTTTACCTGCATGTTGATGACTGTTGTTCTTTGCCTGGAAGAGTCTGGAGCTCAGCCACTGGAGGGGAGCGAGGTGAGACGGAGCAGAGCATTCTGGGAATAATGAGCCAGTTCACACATGAAGGTGTGACGGCAGCTGTTGTGATGTGAGATTCTGGACCGCTGGTTCTCTTCTGGGTCGGGTCTTCATTCATGAACGTCACGAGCTGCTGAAACTAAGTGAGGAGCCAATCAGAATGTTGGATGTGAGGGAAGTCCCGCCCTAACAGAGACTGACAGTCCTGACACTGTGTCACACCTGTACAGGTGCTGAGGGGCACGTTTTATGTTTAAAGCCACAAAATGAAGCTAACTCATTTTTCTACTGCATTATTTTATTATTTATGTTTTATTGTTTATGTTTTATTGTTTATGTTTTATTGTTTATGTTTTATTATTTATGCTTTGGGCAAAACTGACAGTTTAGTTTTCACACATTTATATAAAATCATTCTGTCTCGTCTTTCTTCACTCATCACCTCCAAACCTCCACAAGCTGCATTTCATTTAAAAACGTCCTGAAACAACCTGAAACAGAACTGCAGTACTACAGAACTGTAGTACTACAGAACTGTAGTACTACAGAACTGTAGTACTACAGTTCTGTAGTACTACAGAACTGTAGTAGTACTGAACTGTAGTACTGCAGTACTAGGGACTTTCAGAATAAAAGTCCTGCTGGTGCTGTTGGCAGGAAACACTCAGTAAACTGATCGCAGTGTTTAGATAACTGTGTGTGTCTGTGAGTGTGTGTGTGTGTGTGCACATCAGCACACACACACACACACACACAGCAGACAGAGCAGATATCAAAGCTTCTTCAGGATCACGTTTCACTCGAGGACGTTTCACACGCTGATGTGTTTCCTCTCGCTGCAGGACGGCTCACGTTCATCTGACTGAGAGGAAAACCTGCAGAACCTCCGACTGGACGGGTCCGAGTCAACGTTTCATTAAAAACGGATTACATATATTATTAACATTATATTATTTCTCTCACGTCATGTTACAGTGAAGTCTCTTCATCCACAGTCCTCCTCTTCTTCTTTCTCCTCTCAAACTCCTCTTTTATTTTCCTCATTTTCTCTCCTTCTCTTCCCTCACCTGATCCTCATCTCCTCCTTCTCTTCCCTCACCTGATCCTCATCTCCTCCTTCTCTTCCCTCACCTGATCCTCATCTCCTCCTTCTCTTCCTCCTCTCCTCTTCTTCCTCTCTTTGTTTACTCAACTTTCTTCTCCTCTATTTCTTCTCGTTCTCCTCTCTTTTGTCTTTTCTAACCAAACCTCCTCTTCTCCTTTCTCCACCTCACCAGTCTGCTCTCCTTCTTGAAGAGGAGGAGGTTTTCCTGGATGAGGAGGACGACGAGGACGAGTGTTCGTCTCCGTCCAAAGAAAAGAAACTTTAGCTTCACTCTCTGTGCTCTCGTGCAGCAGGAGAAATGTCTTTATTGTTCTATCACAGCTGAACGCATCACAGACCCAGCAGGAGGAGGAGGAGGAGGAGGAGGAGGAGGAGGAGGAGGAGGAGGAGGGAGGAGGAGGAGGAGGGAGGAAGAGGAGGAGGAAGAGGAGGAGGAGGAGGAGGAGGAGGAGGAGGAGGAGGAGGAGGAGGAGGAGGAGGAGGAGGAGGAGGAGGAGGGAGGAAGAGGAGGAGGAGGATGAAGAGGAGGAGGAGCAGGAGGAGGAGGAGGAGGATGAAGAGGAGGAGGATGAAGAGGAGGAGGATGAAGAGGAGGAAGAGGAGGAGGAGGAAGGAGGAGGAGGAGGAGGAGGATGAAGAGGAGGAGGAGGAGGAGGAAGAGGAGGAGGAGGAAGAGGAGGAGGATGAAGAGGAGGAGGAGAAAAGGTTTGACCAACATAAAGGTGACATCAGTGTCTTGTGTCTTGTGTCTTGTGTCTCGTCCTCGTCCTGGTCGCAGGTCTCTGTGGGACAGTCGGACGTGTTGAAGTGACATCATGAAGTCCAGGCTGAAGAGGAGGAGGAGGAGGAGGAGGATGAAGAGGAGGAGGAGGAGGAGGAGGATGAAGAGGTCTCTGTGGGACAGTCGGACGTGTTGAAGTGACATCATGAAGTCCAGGCTGTGAGCATCGAGGGAGACGAGCTCAGAGTTCAGAGTCGTGACCACGTGATCGGCTGCAGCGTGTTCGATCGTCAGGATGTTGGGTCGGTGTGGAGCTGAAGTTCTGATTCTGGATGTAAACTGGTATCTGACTGCTGGTTTTTCTGATTCATCATAACATTTCAAAAGAAGAATTCCTTCTTCTAGTTTCTGTTTTCCAACGTTCCTAAAATAACTGAACCCTCCGTGTGTGTGTCTGATGTAACCGCCTGTAATCTCACAGATTATTTCATGTCAGTTTGTGTCCGTCACGTTGTTCTCGGCCCTCCTCAGTATCAGCACATCTGAAGCGGGCGAGCTGCCAAACTTTCTCCCACAGAGCAGCGCCGATACTGATCTGAAATCAGCAGAGTCACTCATGAATCATGCTGACAGGTTCTGGGCGGACGCCTCATGACTCAGGAACACAACGGCAGCGTGCACACGGACCTGCGGACGCACCATCGCAGAAAACACCACGAACACACACACTGTTATCAGATCAGACACACTGAAGAAAAACAGGGTTAAAGATCAGAAACTGATCAGTTTCACTGTGACCTCCAGATCCTCAGCGTGACCTTTGACCTCCACTGGTGGACTTCACATCAGTGATCTGCAGACAAATCTAATGGAAAGTGACAGAGAGCCGCATGTCGACTCACAGCTGAAGTGTTGCTGCTCGATCAGGAAGTTAAATGTTTACTACAAAAAGTATTTTTATTCATTCTATTGTCTTTTGTTGAGCCTGTTGATCTGCACTCAGATCAGCTGTTCTCAGACGCAGAGACAGTGAAGCTCTTTGTCTTCAGGCAGCTTCAGTCCTGAAACAGCTAAATAACAGACGTGTCGGCGAGCCGGTGGACACGATCACCACAGCAGAGCTCAGCTGCTGCCTGGTGTCTGATCGATCATCAGCCGTCACGTCGGCCTCTGAACAAACAAAACACACTGATCAATTATTTATCAACCATTTTTCTGTCAATCATCAGATTCATTTCTTAGACGATGAAATATCAGAAAAAGAAAGAAAGAAAACAGAAACATTGACATTTAATTTCATCATTGAAAAAACACAGTTCCAAAGAATCAACTAATAATTTCACCAACTGTTGTCATCAGTGAAATAATCAATAATCAATAATCAATAATCAATCATCAACACAAAGAGAACATCAGAGGTTACTGAAGGTCTGATGAGACAACTGAGGGTCTGTGTTGTGTTTCTATTATTCTGTCCACCCTCCGTGTGCTCTCTGCGGCTCAGAAATGTTGTTGGACCTGATTTCTGTCAAACAGGAAGTAGTTGTCATGTTTTCCTGGTGCGGTGCTGATGATCCGGTTCTGCAGGATTGTTGAGCCGAGACAACACGATCTGCAGCGAGGAGACAAAGACTGAGGACAGGTGATGAAGAGTGAGGACAGGTGATGAAGACTGAGGACAGGTGATGAAGACTGAGGACAGGTGATGAAGGCTGAGGACAGGTGATGAAGAGTGAGGACAGGTGATGAAGGCTGAGGACAGGTGATGAAGAGTGAGGACAGGTGATGAAGAGCTGAGGACAGGTGATGAAGAGTGAGGACAGGTGATGAAGAGTAAAGACAGGTGATGAAGAGCTGAGGACAGGTGATGAAGAGTGAGGACAGGTGATGAAGGCTGAGGACAGGTGATGAAGAGTGAGGACAGGTGATGAAGAGTGAGGACAGGTGATGAAGAGTGAGGACAGGTGATGAAGGCTGAGGACAGGTGATGAAGAGTAAAGACAGGTGATGAAGAGTGAGGACAGGTGATGAAGAGTGAGGACAGGTGATGAAGACTGAGGACAGGTGATGAAGAGTGAGGACAGGTGATGAAGAGTAAAGACAGGTGATGAAGAGTGAGGACAGGTGATGAAGAGTGAGGACAGGTGATGAAGGCTGAGGACAGGTGATGAAGAGTGAGGACAGGTGATGAAGACTGAGGACAGGTGATGAAGAGTGAGGACAGGTGATGAAGAGTGAGGACAGGTGATGAAGAGCTGAGGACAGGTGATGAAGAGTAAAGACAGGTGATGAAGAGTGAGGACAGGTGATGAAGGCTGAGGACAGGTGATGAAGAGTGAGGACAGGTGATGAAGGCTGAGGACAGGTGATGAAGAGCTGAGGACAGGTGATGAAGAGTGAGGACAGGTGATGAAGGCTGAGGACAGGTGATGAAGAGTGAGGACAGGTGATGAAGACTGAGGACAGGTGATGAAGAGTGAGGACAGGTGATGAAGAGTGAGGACAGGTGATGAAGGCTGAGGACAGGTGATGAAGAGCTGAGGACAGGTGATGAAGACTGAGGACAGGTGATGAAGAGTGAGGACAGGTGATGAAGGCTGAGGACAGGTGATGAAGAGTGAGGACAGGTGATGAAGACTGAGGACAGGTGATGAAGAGTGAGGACAGGTGATGAAGAGTGAGGACAGGTGATGAAGACTGAGGACAGGTGATGAAGCTGAGGACAGGTGATGAGGATTGAGGACAGGTGATGAGGAGTGAGGACAGGTGATGGAGAGTGAGGACAGATGATGAAGAGTGAGGACAGATGATGAAGGCTGAGGACAGGTGATGAAGGCTGAGGACAGGTGATGAAGGCTGAGGACAGGTGATGAAGAGTGAGGACAGGTGATGAAGCTGAGGACAGGTGATGAAGGCTGAGGACAGGTGATGAAGACTGAGGACAGGTGATGAAGACTGAGGACAGGTGATGAAGACTGAGGACAGGTGATGAAGACTGAGGACAGGTGATGAAGACTGAGGACAGGTGATGAAGGCTGAGGACAGGTGATGAAGAGTGAGGACAGGTGATGAAGGCTGAGGACAGGTGATGAAGACTGAGGACAGGTGATGAAGCTGAGGACAGGTGATGAAGAGTGAAGACAGGTGATGAAGAGTGAGGACAGGTGATGAAGCTGAGGACAGGTGATGAAGACTGAGGACAGGTGATGAAGGCTGAGGACAGGTGATGAAGAGTGAGGACAGGTGATGAAGACTGAGGACAGGTGATGAAGACTGAGGACAGGTGATGAAGCTGAGGACAGGTGATGAAGAGTGAGGACAGGTGATGAAGCTGAGGACAGGTGATGAAGACTGAGGACAGGTGATGAAGGCTGAGGACAGGTGATGAAGAGTGAGGACAGGTGATGAAGGCTGAGGACAGGTGATGGAGAGTGAGGACAGGTGATGAAGAGTGAGGACAGGTGATGAAGGCTGAGGACAGGTGATGAAGAGTGAGGACAGGTGATGAAGACTGAGGACAGGTGATGAAGGCTGAGGACAGGTGATGAAGAGTAAAGACAGGTGATGAAGACTGAGGACAGGTGATGAAGACTGAGGACAGGTGATGAAGGCTGAGGACAGGTGATGAAGAGTAAAGACAGGTGATGAAGCTGAGGACAGGTGATGAAGACTGAGGACAGGTGATGAAGGCTGAGGACAGGTGATGAAGAGTGAGGACAGGTGATGAAGGCTGAGGACAGGTGATGGAGAGCTGAGGACAGGTGATGAAGAGTGAGGACAGGTGATGAAGAGTGAGGACAGGTGATGAAGAGTGAGGACAGGTGATGAAGACTGAGGACAGGTGATGAAGCTGAGGACAGGTGATGAAGAGTAAAGACAGGTGATGAAGACTGAGGACAGGTGATGAAGGCTGAGTGGCAGTCCAGTGTTCGGTTCTGTCTCTCACTGCCCCTGTCTGTCTCTCTGTGTCCCTGTCTGTCCTCCCCGCCTGCTGTTCTCTGCTTCACCGCGACACATTTAAAATAAAATGTGGACATTCGTCTTCTCCATCAGAGACAATCCACAGACCATCAGACTGGACTCTGGTTCTGGTTTAAAGACACAAACATCCGTCACACTACACAGAAATTCTGCCGACAATTAGTCTGTGACACACACACACACACACACACACACACACACACACACACACACACACACACACACACACAGACACACACACACACACTGAGGTGTGTCAGTGATGAATCAGCGGCTCAGACAGACTTTAACCTCAGCAAAGAAAATAAAGACAAACTGTAATCTGAGAATAAATCCCTGAAGAGCTCCTTAACCTGAGGAGGAGGAGCAGGAGGAGAGAGGAGGAGGAGGAGCAGGAGGAGGAGAGAGGAGGAGGGGAGAGGAGGAGGAGGAGAGAGGAGGAGGAGGAGGAGGAGAGAGGAGGAGCAGGAGGAGGAGGAGGAGAGAGAAGGAGGAGGAGGAGAGAGGAGGAGCAGGAGGAGGAGAGAGAAGGAGGAGGAGGAGGAGAGAGGAAGAGGAGGAGGAGCAGGAGGAGGAGGAGCAGGAGGAGGGGGAGAGAGGAGGAGGAGGAGGAGGAGGGGGAGGAGGAGGAGGAGGAGCATGAGGAGGAGCAGGAGGAGCAGGAGGAGGAGGAAGAGGAGGAGAGAGGAGCAGGAGGAGGGGAGAGGAGGAGGAGGAGGAGAGAGGAGGAGCAGGAGGAGGAGAGAGAAGGAGGAGGAGGAGAGAGGAGGAGCAGGAGGATGAGAGAGAGAGGAAGAGGAGAGGAGGAGGAGGAGGAGAGAGGAAGAGGAGGAGGAGCAGGAGGAGGAGGAGCAGGAGGAGGGGGAGAGAGGAGGAGGAGCAGGAGGAGCAGGAGAGAGGAAGAGCAGGAGGAGGAGGAGGAGCAGGAGGAGGGGGAGAGAGGAGGAGGAGCAGGAGGAGCAGGAGAGAGGAAGAGCAGGAGGAGGAGGAGGAGAGAGGAGGAGGAGGAGGAGCAGGAGGAGGAGAGAGGAGAGAGGAGGAGGGGAGAGGAGGAGGAAGAGGAGGAGAGAGGAGGAGGAGAGCAGGAGGAGGAGGAGAGAGGAGGAGAGAGGAAGAGGAGGAGGAGAGAGGAGGAGAGAGGAGGAGGAAGACTTCACTTTATTATTTGTAATCAGAAACTGATAAGGAGTTATTGATCAGGCTGATTGGAGGCCAGATGATAAGAACAACATGGTGACCACACACACACACACACACACACACACACACACAGTAAAGAGCCTCCGGGCAGGAAACAGTTTGAAGGGTTAATAAAAACCAGAAGCAGAGAAATGTAAAAGCTAAAGTGAAGAAGGAGGCAGATTATAACACGAGGAGCAAACAGGGAAGCACAGCAGGTGATCAGGGACAGGTGACGCTGATCAGGACCGTCACAAGGGAGGGAAGACAAGACAGGAAGTAACATGTGACCTTACAAAATAAAACTGAATCCCAACATCAACACTGTCCAAACAGGCGATGAGTCACATGTTTTCTTTCTCACGGGGATTCAAATGAGACAAAATATTCACTGTGAATCATTTTACTGAAGGTTTTTACAGAAATACGACACAAACGCATGAAAACTGACTTCTGATGAATCTGTTTTTTATATATATATAATATATATATAATGTATAAACAGTTCACTCGTTTAACTCGTCACTGGATCAAGAACTCCAGCTGAATTCTTCTCCTCACATCTATAAACTGTGCTCGTTACTCATTGTGAAACTGGAGCCTCGTTCTCCTCCCACACTTCTGCAGAACCGGGCCTAGAGACGCTCAGCGATGTTCTCCGGCAACACCGGAGATCAATGATCTGAACACAATCAATTCATCAATAAGTGAGTGCCAGCGGAGGCTCAGTCAGCTCTGCTCAGGCTCAGGACGCCTTTATACAGCTGAGGATGATTACAACTGAGACCGTCTCTGCAGGACTGTGTGTGACAGGAGGCGGGAAACAAAGGTCAGAGGTCACACACACACACACACACACACACGCACACACACACACACACACGCACACACACACACAGACACACACACACACATCTTCTCACTTCCTCACTTGAGTGTCAACATGATGATTTATTTACTGACCTGCAGGACGTCTTCAGCACAGTGTGTGTGTGTGTGTGTGTGTGTGTCTACACTTTGGTTTTTGCTCCTATTTGAAGCTGAAGTTAAACATCTTAAACTTTTCTGTGCACACAATTCTGTGCATATTAAACGCAGACGGTCCATCCGGCCGACAGGTGCGTCTCATCCAGCCGACAGGTGCGTCTCATCCAGCCGACAGGTGCGTCTCATCCAGCCGACAGGTGCGTCTCATCCAGCCGACAGGTGCGTCTCATCCAGCCGACAGGTGCGTCTCATCCAGCTGCTCATCATTAGACTGATGAGAGCTCAGGTGAGTTTGTCCTCAACACAGGGACACAGACGGTGAAGTGGACAGTTGGCTGCTGTTTGACTCTTTAAACGTCTCCAATTTCATTTCCACAGTTTTGATAAACCTGCACATTAAAGACAAACCACCTGAGCTCTCATCAGTCTGTTCAATGAGCAGCTGGATGTGACGCACCTGTCGGCTGGATGAACCGTCGTGAACTAATATTTTTAAAATGTTTGTTGGGTCCGAAATGATTCATGATCAGAATTCAGAATTGTCAGTTTGTGGCAACAAAGTAAAAATGCACACCTGCACACCGTACCGCACTCATGTTACCTGGCATTAGTACTTAGCATTAGCAATGTTAGCTAGCTGTCTGCCACAAGAGGGGGAGGATGATCAAAAGGAGGGAGACGGAACGACTCATTCAGTGTGTGAATGTCATCAATATCACCTTTTTACACATCTGCTGCACCTGACGACAGATACAGAAGCATCTGCTGCACCTGACTGCAGATGCAGAAGCATGTGCTGCACCTGACGACAGATACAGAAGCATCTGCTGCACCTGACTGCAGATGCAGAAGCATCTGCTGCACCTGACGACAGATGCAGAAGCATCTGCTGCACCTGACGACAGATACAGAAGCATCTGCTGCACCTGACGACAGATACAGAAGCATCTGCTGCACCTGACGACAGATACAGAAGCATCTGCTGCATCTGACGGCAGATTCAGAAGCATCTGCTGCACCTGACGACAGATACAGAAGCATCTGCTGCACCTGACTGCAGATTCAGAAGCATCTGCTGCACCTGACGACAGATGCAGAAGCATCTGCTGCACCTGACTGCAGATGCAGAAGCATCTGCTGCACCTGACGACAGATACAGAAGCATCTGCTGCACCTGACGGCAGACTCAGGAGCATCTGCTGCACCTGACGGCAGATTCAGAAGCATCTGCTGCACCTGACGGCAGATACAGAAGCATCTGCTGCATCTGACGGCAGATTCAGAAGCATCTGCTGCACCTGACGACAGATACAGAAGCATCTGCTGCACCTGACGGCAGACTCAGGAGCATCTGCTGCACCTGACGGCAGATTCAGAAGCATCTGCTGCACCTGACTGCAGATACAGAAGCATCTGCTGCACCTGACTGCAGATTCAGAAGCATCTGCTGCACCTGACGACAGATACAGAAGCATCTGCTGCACCTGACGGCAGACTACAGGAGCATCTGCTGCACCTGACGGCAGATTCAGAAGCATCTGCTGCACCTGACTGCAGATACAGAAGCATCTGCTGCACCTGACGGCAGATACAGAAGCATCTGCTGCACCTGACGGCAGATTCAGAAGCATCTGCTGCACCTGACGACAGATGCAGAAGCATCTGCTGCACCTGACGACAGATACAGAAGCATCTGCTGCACCTGACGGCAGATTCAGAAGCATCTGCTGCACCTGACGACAGATACAGAAGCATCTGCTGCACCTGACTGCAGATGCAGAAGCATCTGCTGCACCTGACGACAGATACAGAAGCATCTGCTGCATCTGACGGCAGATAGAAGCATCTACTGCACCTGACGACAGATACAGAGGCATCTGCTGCACCTGACTGCAGATACAGAAGCATCTGCTGCACCTGACGACAGATACAGAAGCATCTGCTGCACCTGACGACAGATACAGAAGCATCTGCTGCACCTGACTGCAGATACAGAAGCACCTGCTGCACCTGACGGCAGACTCAGGAGCATCTGCTGCACCTGACGGCAGATTCAGAAGCATCTGCTGCACCTGACGGCAGACTCAGGAGCATCTGCTGCACCTGACGGCAGATTCAGAAGCATCTGCTGCATCTGACGGCAGATTCAGAAGCATCTGCTGCACCTGACGACAGATACAGAAGCATCTGCTGCACCTGACTGCAGATACAGAAGCATCTGCTGCACCTGACGGCAGACTCAGGAGCATCTGCTGCACCTGACGGCAGATTCAGAAGCATCTGCTGCACCTGACGGCAGATTCAGAAGCATCTGCTGCACCTGACTGCAGATACAGAAGCATCTGCTGCACCTGACGGTAGATACAGAAGCATCTGCTGCACCTGACGACAGATAAAGAAGCATCTGCTGCACCTGACGGCAGATACAGAAGCACCTGCTGCACCTGACGACAGATACAGAAGCATCTGCTGCACCTGACGACAGATACAGAAGCATCTGCCGCACCTGACTGCAGATACAGAAGCATCTGCTGCACCTGACGGCAGACTCAGGAGCATCTGCTGCATCTGACGGCAGATACAGAAGCATCTGCTGCACCTGACTGCAGATACAGAAGCATCTGCTGCACCTGACGGCAGATACAGAAGCATCTGCTGCACCTGACGGCAGATACAGAAGCATCTGCTGCACCTGACGACAGATACAGAAGCATCTGCTGCACCTGACGACAGATACAGAAGCATCTGCTGCACCTGACGACAGATACAGAAGCATCTGCTGCACCTGACTGCAGATACAGAAGCATCTGCTGCACCTGACGGCAGACTCAGGAGCATCTGCTGCACCTGACGGCAGATTCAGAAGCATCTGCTGCACCTGACTGCAGATACAGAAGCATCTGCTGCACCTGACGACAGATACAGAAGCATCTGCTGCACCTGACGGCAGATACAGAAGCATCTGCTGCACCTGACGACAGATGCAGAAGCATCACGTGCTTCTGTATCTGTTGACAAACATCACGCAGACTTCCTGTAATGCCGCGCTGCGTTTTGACATCACACTGGTGTGAAGCAGCTGTCAGACTGTCAGTGTTTCGCTGTGTGAAAGAGATGAGAGTTTTTTATTATTCAGAAGAAATTAAGAAAAAAATCAGCTTTCATAAAGTTATTTCACTGAATATCAGTTATTATGATTCACATTTAATCCAGGTGAGATAATCTGTCCGATAACGTCATGATCAGTCAGGTACTTTGTCTTTTCTCAGATATCAAGCAAGAAGAAATGACTCGAGGACGAGGAGGCGACAACCAGCAGATTGAAACCTGACTGATGGATCCACTGGAGACATCATGACACATTACCTCCTGTTTCTTTGAGGCCACGCCCACCTTCAGTGTTACCTTCAGAGTGACCTGTCGGAGGGGCGGGGCCACGCTAACAGGTGAGGCTGCAGATGTCACAGGTGTGTTTCACCTGTGACGTGTCAGACTAAAGAGAGAAGCTGCCGGTCTGTTGGCCAACACTCTTCTTCTCCTACACCCAGAGGAAGATGCTGCAAGCGGTAAAACACTTTCCCAACGAGCAACGGCCAACCGCTGCACACACACACACACACACACACGTACGTGGAGTATTTATAATGTGCAGGCGGACGGAGAATCAGATGAAATGAAGGCGGCCGCGGTGTGCGAGCCGCGTTGTTGTTGTTGTGAGCAGCAGGCAGATGTGCTCACAGATTAGATCTGACCTCAGATCAGAGCCGCTGCTGTTATTTAAGCTGCGGTGGGCCGCGGCTGCTCGCTGGTGTAACAGCCAGACCTGGGGGGGGGGGGGGGCTGCAGGAGCTGATAGGAGCCGAGGATGATGGGAACCACAGACGTCCCCCAACACTTCCCCCTCCTCCCCCGCGGCGTGGACGGCCACAGGAAGCATGGGCCCTGCAGGAGCTGAACAACAGCACGACACACTTCCTCTTTCACACACACACTCACACACACACACACACACACACACACACACACACACACACACACACACACACACACTCAGTCTTACATAAGCAGCACTTCATAAGAACCTGCAGCGTGTTAACGAGTGATTATTGACGTGAGTTTCAGGGTTTCTTGCAGCTTCTGTGTCACTGAGGTGATGCTGAGGTTCAGTTCATCACGCATGGTTTCCATGACGATATATCAGTCACAGGAAACATGAGTCCATCAGGACGCAGCAGCCTGGTGAAGCTGAGTGACGAACTGGAGACGAGTTCTGACAGAACACCCAGAACAAACAGAAGCTGTGAAGAGACTTTCAGCTGAGTGTTTATCCGTCCGGACCCGACCTGAAGGTTCTGGTTCCGTCTCCGTGCTCTCATGGCGTCGGCTGGAGAAGCTGTGTGTTCTTGGCGTTGGGTTGTGATGTTACGTCCTGCACTCCTCCTCCTCTGTCATATCTAACCTGTCTCTCCCTGAAGATGGATTTCTGTCACACTTTGTATTAAAGACGAGCAGTTCACCGTAGATGCCGTCGTCTTTGGCAGGTGGAGAAATGTGGCACTATGAATTTACGCAAGATGGCCGACAGACGGAACATGATCAGGTTCCATCAGTCGGATGGGACAGAGGAGAGAAACAACAGTTGTGTTCACCTCCATATTTCCATCTGTGTCTGCAGGTCGCTGAGCTGTGACCTCTGACCTTTACACTCCCTGTCCGCTGTTTGTTGACGGCCTGTTGGGTTTTCTGCTGAACTCATCACTTCTCTCTCGAGTGTTACAGTCATCGTTTCTCTCAGTGATTCATCGCTCACAACAAGAAGAGGAGAAAAACCTGCAACAAGTGCAGATTCTGAACTCTGAAGCCTCAGAAACCTTCTGTTATTAAAGTATTGCTTTAATAACAGAAGGTGGTTCGTTACTAAATAAAAGTGCATGATGAGGAAAAACTCGTAGTGGAGTTGAAGCTAATGCAGAAATGTCTTTAATTACCTTTAAGTTTTTACTAAAAGATGTAAATGTGTAAGTTTCTGTCACAAACATTCAGTAATCCATCATCAGCATATAGCAGCTCTACGTTAGTACATTTAAAGAAAAGATTTTAAGAACTAAACGATCAGTTTTGAAGTTCTGACGTCTTTGTGCTGCGTGTTGATATCTACTGAAGTTAGCACGCTAACCAGCTAGCCACATCCTGTCCCAGCACAAAGCTAGTTAGCTAGCTAACAATCCGCTGGTCCACTGAGCTCACATTCAGGACCGCTAGCTGCACGGCTAACTGAGCTAACTCGCTAATGTCAGTACTGGCAGCTGCAGCGGTGATAACTGTGATGAGATGCTGCCCTCTGTTTGTTTGACTGTGAATGTGACATCTTTAATAATCTGTCTTTTGGTCTCCTGAGTCAAAGTCTCGTGTGTCCTCTGAACACGGGGAGGACACACGTGTGAGCGCTCACAGTTCACTGATCCTGTGGTGCTTCAGATGCTTTCTCATCATGTTGTCCCAGATTAAAAACTGTTTGGTCCCTGAATCGTCTCCGATCATCTCGTGTCCTCAGACTGTCTGTGAACAGTCTCATGAAGCTTCACTGTGCAGAGACTCAGTCGTCTCTGTGCCGCCTGCAGCGTCCGTCTGACCTGAGTCTGACTGAGACAAACACAGAGAGCTGAAGGGTTTTAATTTCAGCTTTGAGGAGAAAGTTTCCAGACGGCGATGAGAGCCGCATCATCAGTCTCACGGCCTCGTCCGTCTCCGTCTTCAAGTCTTTGTTTAACGAGGAGACCGCGTCCGTCTGTGTTTGTCCGTCCAGTAAACACAGGCCTTTTGTTTTCCTGCTGCGGACACTTAAGAGGAGGTTTGTCCTGCACTTGGACTTCGGGGAAGTTATTTTCTGGTTTGTTTTGGAGGGCTTGTAAATAGTTTGTGATTTGTGGCGAGCCGAGCCGTCAGCTCCTCGTTGGGAGCAGAGAGGAGGTTTTTCCCAGCTGTCTCCATCTGTCCCCCCTCCGTCCGTCCGTCACTCTCTCCTCTTTCACTTCAAAACAACAGCCCTCCTCTGCTGCGTGTAAACGCAGCTGCAGCGTGGCGCCGAGCCGCCGCCGCCGCCGCCGCAGGCTTCATCCCTGCACTGCAGCCCTGCAGGGACCTGGAGAGACCTGGAGAGTCCTGGAGAGGCCTGGAGAGTCCTGGAGAGACCTGGAGAGACCTGGACCTGCTGGAGGCAGTTTGCGGCTCTGTGGTCGCTGACAGTTTCTGTAAACAGAAGTTAAAGTTTGTGTAATGATGTAATTTAGTCTTGAAGTCTCAGGACAGCAGCTGAGGACTTCTGGACTGTCCTCATGTGTCGACCAGGCTGCAGAGCTCTGAACATCTCTGCAGGGAAGCTGAAGGAGCTGGAAGGTTTCAGCAGCGTTGTATTGAAGTGTTCAGTGCATCAGTGTTGAAGCCGTCTCTGTTTCCACTCCGTCTCTTTATCTGCAGCCTCACAGTGACGGTCCTTCAGTCTCCTCATCATCACTTATTGACTCACCGTCTCTTATCAAGTCCTTCAGGTCGTCCAGACCAACAACCATCACTGTGGCGATGATATGACAGTGATGTGATCACGTTCAGTAAACAGCTGCACGCTCCAGCTGTGTCTGCAGCCGAGGACGGACTTCTTAACGACCCGGTTCTGTTTGTTACAGAGTCCACAGGACGAGTTTGAGTCTCGTCGTGTCTCATCTTGTCGTGTCTCAGTCTCATCGATGTCTCGTCTCGTCGTGTCTCATCGTGTCTCGTCTCGTCGTGTCTCATCTTGTCGTGTCTAGTCTCATCGTGCCTAGTCTCGTCTCGTCTCGTCGTGTCTAGTCTCATCATGTCGTGTCTCGTCGTGTCTCGTCTCATCTTGTCGTGTCTCGTCGTGCCTCGTCTCGTCTCGTCTCGTCGTGTCTCGTCTCGTCGTGTCTCGTTGTGTCTCGTCTCGTCGTGTCTCGTCTCGTCGTGTCTCGCCTCGCCTCATCGTGTCTCGCCTCGCCTCGTCGTGTCTCGTCGTGCCTCGCCTCGTCGATGTCTCGTCGTGCCTCGCCTCGTCGTGTCTCGTCGTGCCTCGCCTCGTCGTGTCTCGTCGTGTCTCACCTCGCCTCGTCGTGTCTCGTCGTGTCTCACCTCGCCTCGTCGTGTCTCGTCTTGTCGTGCCTCGCCGTGCCTCAGTCCCGTCGTGTCTCGTCGTGTCTCGTCGATGTCTCGTCTCGTTTCGCCTCGTAATGTCTCGTCTTGTCGTGCCTCGCCGTGCCTCGTCTCATCGTGTCTCGTCGTGTCTCGTCGTGTCTCGTCGTGTCTCGTCGTGTCTCGTCTCGCCTCGTCGTGTCTCGTCGTGTCTCGTCTCATCGTGTCTCGCCGTGCAGCGTAGCGTCACCTGCAGTCAGTGAGGACAGTCACTCGCTGTGGTTCCGTCTCATGCAGGTGGGACGCGGTGTCGGGGAGACTCGCGGTACCGAGCCTGGTGCTCAGACACCAGAGAGCCTTTGAATAATGAGTCTGCTCTTTAAAGCACAGAATGCTCCTTTAACGGTCGGTGTGTGTTGGTGTGTGTCGGTGTGTGTCGGTGTGTGTTGGTGTGTGTTGGTGTGTGTTGGTGTGTGTTGGTGTGTGTCTCTGAGGTCTGTGTGCACGTTGTTGTGAAAGTGGACCAAAGTGGACTGAATCTCTGCTGAGTTCAAACACAATGAAGTGATTCAGGAAATGCCAGCTCTCGTCGGGGCGCCAGCGCCAAGCGTCCGCTGCCCAGCTGCTGACACGACCCGGAGAGACACGGGAGACACAAATATTCAGAAACACCACAATTATCTCTGAGCCAGCTTGTTTTATCCCCCTGAAGGTGCCAGAGGAGCGGAGTCTAAAAACCACAGGCCAATAAGGTGAAGACACCGTGATGGACCAGCTGATTCAGGTCAAATCATCTGTGACGTCACTGGATCAGAACCTCACGTTCACTTTACTGAGGTCAGAAACTGGAGATCAGGTAAACAAATCAGACGAGGAGCAGGAGGAGAAATCTGAAGTCTGAAGTCCAGCCGTCAGACGAAGGAGTCGAACAGGACAGACCGGAAAAACTGAACAAACACAGCAGACAGAGAGTCAGAGGAGCTGGACCGGTGGAGCCTAACGAGGGCTGACGAGGGGAGGAGGAGGGGAGGAGGAGGGGAGGAGCTGCAGGTAAGAGTAGAAGTACTGGTACAGCTTCTTTACTCCAGTAAAGTAATCGAGTACAGGCTCTGACATGTCCTCAGAGTATCAGAGTCTGAAGGACATCTGTGGTCAAAGCTAACTGAAGCTCACGTCATATTAATATAACTCAAAGACTATTAAAGTTAAAGGTAGAATCAGCAGGATTTGTCCCAGCTGTTCCTGAACGCACCACAAAGACAGCTGATTGTTGAGTCTCATTCCCAGGACGTCACATAGACACATGTTGGGTTGTAAAGCCTCGTTAATGATCCATAATTCAGCTCAGATGCATCAAACTAAAGTAACGAGGCTGTTCTGAAGCTGTGAGGAGGAGAAAGTTCAGATGTTTGTGTTCAGATGTAGAGAGGAGAAGACACAGAGACACTCAGGGACAGGACAGAGACAGGAGACATGGACTGAAGGACAGTAACTGAGTATCTGTACTCTGTTACCTCCTCCTCTGTACCTGCTGCACTCAGCTGCTCCTCAGTGCGTCTGACATCACGCTGTTCTAGAAATTAAAGGATTGTTCTGTAAACAACAGTGAGACCTGAAAACAGAAGTGTGGAGGGAGAGGAAGAGGAGGAGGAGAGGAGGAAGAGGAGGAGGAGAGGAGGAGAGGAGGAGGAGAGGAGGAAGAGGAGGAGCAGAGGAGGAAGAGGAGGAGGAGAGGAGGAAGAGGAGGAGGAGAGGAGGAGGAGGAGAGGAGAGGAGGAAGAGGAGGAGCAGAGGAGGAAGAGGAGGAGCAGTGGAGGAAGAGGAGCAGAGGAGGAAGAGGAGGAGCAGAGGAGGAAGAGGAGGAGGAGAGGAGGAAGAGGAGGAGGAGAGGAGGAAGAGCAGGAGGAGAGGAGGAAGAGGAGGAGGAGAGGAGGAAGAGCAGGAGGAGAGGAGGAAGATGAGGAGGAGAGGAGGAAGAGGAGGAGGAGAGGAGGAAGAGGAGGAGCAGTGGAGGAAGAGGAGCAGAGGAGGAAGAGAAGGAGGAGCAGAGGAGGAAGAGGAGGAGGAGAGGAGGAAGAGCAGGAGGAGAGGAGGAAGAGGAGGAGGAGAGGAGGAAGAGCAGGAGGAGAGGAGGAAGACGAGGAGGAGAGGAGGAAGAGGAGGAGGAGAGGAGGAAGAGGAGGAGGAGAGGAGGAAGAAGACTCTTGAGATAAAGAGAAGTGAATCTAAAGCTGATTCTGTTGTAGAAGATACCAGAGAGGAGGAGGAGGAGGGGCAGAAATTATCATGGAGCCACAGAGACAGATGAAGATCAGGATCATCCAGAGCTCCTGCAGAGGTTTATCAGACATGTCCTCCTGGAGGAGACCACGAGGAGGAGGAGGAGGAGGAGGAGGAGGAGCTACAGAGAGCTGGCAGCTTGTGGAAGAGAAACGTGATGTTCGTCACAATGAAGAGATTATTTATTTGTTTCTCGTCAGCAGGACGACGTGAATTCTGACACTGCAGGAGCTCACTGAGCCTGAGACTGAGACTGAGCCTGAGGCTGAGACTGAGCCTGAGCCTGAGACTGAGACTGAGACTGAGCCTGAGCCTGAGACTGAGTCTGAGGCTGAGACTGAGCCTGAATCTGACCCACTGAAGAAGCTAGCAGTGGAAATCAGGACTAATTGAAGGTTAAGTCAAAGAAGTGCATCACACAGCCTCCTCCTCCTCCTTCTTCTCCTCCTTCTTCTCCTCTTCTTCTTCTTCTCCTCCTCCTCCTCCTCCTCCTCCTCCTCCTCCTCCTCCTTCTTCTTCTTCTTCTTCTGGACTCTTCTCTCTGGTGACGTCTGAAGCTCCTTCTCATTAGATCTCAGTAGGAACACAGAGTCTGGATGAAGGTTAACAGCCGACATCAGCAGATATTATAACTTCACGTCTAAAGGACAATTACGACAAATATACAAACAGCAACACACAGCTGCTGGATCATTTGGAGAGAACGAGCTGTGATCATTAAGATCTGATCACTTTACATTCGTCCTGATCTGAGATCTGTGGAAACTCAAATAAACCCAAAGTGAAGACGTTTGTATTCAGTTTGTGTGAAGCAGCTCGAGGAACCAGAAGAAGCTGACGGACTGATAAACTGAGGATGTGGGAAGATACCGAGGTGTGTGTGTGTGTGTGTGTGTGTGTGTGTGTGTGTGTGTGTGTGTGTGAGGTAACTGTCCTGCTGTGGTTCGTCCTGTACTTTCGTCCTTCGTCTCTCTTTCCCGTCACTCACACTTCCTCCTCTCCTTCCTCCTTCCTTCCCGTAAGTTTCTCCTTTTCTTACCCCCCCGCCCACACACACACACACACACACACACACACACACACACACACACACACACACACACACACACACACACACGAAGTTGTGTTTCTAAGAACCAGCAGTTCTTAGAAACATTCTCAGTGTGTATATTTTATATTTTATCTTTGTTAACAGACATAAAGAAAAGAACTTGCTGTTTAAACTGTTTTAATGTTTGATAAAGAAACTGTTCACTAACGATGGTTTATCAATATATAATTTAAATATGTGAATGCGGCCTCATCTATGAAACCTTGAAACAAGATGAAGCTGATGGAACATAAAGTCTCAGATGACACATCAGGTCCAGTCCAGCGGTGATACACACCGTCTAAATCAGGAAGTGTGTGTCTGTTTGTGTGTGTGTGTTATGATGTAAACCCGTGTGTGAGTCAACCCCGCTCCGCTCTGTGTGTTCCCATGGCATGCTGGGATACGCCCGTCAATGTCAAAGGGTCAGAACTCAGAACAACTTCTGCCATCGTTGTTGAAAAGTCCGAACGGTTGCACAACATCAAACTGCCCGCGGCGGCCGGCAGCGCCCGTCCCCGTGAGAAAACACAGAACGTCCCTCGAAAGAGCGACCGCAGCGTCTGTCGCAACTCCAGACGCTTCCCGCTGCAGCGAGGACGAGGTGACGGCCTGGAACTCTCCGATTTCACCATCAAGATGTTTCTGTCGTCTCCTCCACCTCTGCTGCCGCTCAGCTGCAGGTGCACATTTATACACAGCTGAAGGCTGATAAATCCCACTGAGTCTGAGGCCCCTGAACTCCTCACCAGCGTACCCTTGGAGTCCACTGGTTGCATGAACGCTGTAGAACAGCTCCGCTCCGGTTCTGCTCCGTCGTCCATCAGCTGCGCTCTGACAGCTGGAGTTGTGAGATTGAGGAGTTCCCGCCATATTTACAGAATCACGTGCGACCGCAGTTTTACGTGTGTTACAACACAACAACACCAGACAGGATGTTCCCGTCTGAAGGCTAGAAGAAGAGCTTGTCTTTGTCACACGGAGTGTTTTATTATGAAAGTTAACCGGATGTTGTGATGTTGTTTCGGTGTCGGACTTCCTGTCTGCGCTGTGCTCCGACATACAGCAGAACCAGAAGCCTTGTTCTGGTCCGGTCGGACTGCTGGAGCTGCAGCAGAGCTGATTCTGCAGTCGGTGCAATTAAACTGTAGAAGAAGAAGAAGAGGACGCAATGAGACGACGTCGTCATTCAAAGTGTGTCAAAGACGTGTGTGAGGAAGGTTACAACTCCTCATCATCGCTCCACACAGCTGATGTCTTCACTGAATCATGGAGGACACGCGTCACGGAGACGTCACGGAGACGTCACGGAGACGTCACGTGATTCATGGACAGAATCATTCATTCACTCAGTGAGCAGTTTTTACACTCAGCTTTAGAGATTTCACTGAATTTGTTTTATTTCAGCTTCATCCAACTACGACCTTCTATTAGCAGAACCACCTGTCACCTGTGTGTGTGTGTGTGTGTGTGTGTGTGTGTGTGTGTGTGTGTGTGTGTGTGTGTGTGTGTGTGTGGGTGTGTGTGTGTGCAAACATGAATGTGGGAAGTTGTGTGTCAGTTTCACATCATCCGTCTGCAGGAGTGCAGTGAGAGTGATGATGTCATCACTGGGATGTGTGACATCACCCTGATGATGAGGAGACCTGCAGGCACCAACTATAGTGAACCAGCAAATACACCGAGCCGGTGAAGTCTGCAGGATCCATACGAGAGTGACTTGTTCCTGGAAGGCAGGGTGATGTGCTGTGGTGTCAGCTCATCTCATGTGGCCCTGAATTTGTCCGTTTCTGTCTCTCGGTCCAAAGTGAGATTAGATTGAGATTCTTTTAAATCCACATGATTCTGTTCTGGATCCGACTCCAGCTCTGAATGTGGGTTCAGGTACATTCTTAGATTTATTTTTTATACCCTGCACGCCTCATGATTTTATAAAAATGATTTGGCGAGGAGCTCCCTGACATCACGGTGTGCTGTGTAAACGTGGAGAGATGATCTCAGGAGCTCAGAGGAACTCTGGAGGGTTTTTAAAGGTCTGGTCCTCAGTAGCAATACATGTGAAAGTAAAGTATGGAGGTATGAAACATAACTAATGTTTCCTGTCTCAGATTGCTGCTCTGCAGGTATTATTCATGATGTTTTGTTCTGTAGTTGTTTGGTTTGGTTTGTGTTCGTCCTTCATTACATGTCGTCTTAACTGTAAATCTAAAAATAAGAAAAGAGAAAGAAAAAACAAATTCACCAGGATCCCCAGGAATCTCGTGTCTACAGTTTTAATCCTCCGTCAGTTCGACCACAGAGAGTCGTGTCACCCGGCATCACTTCAGGAACAAGGAAGGAAAACATGTCCAGAATATAAAACCACAGGCTGAGGAGGAGCAGGGAGGAGCAGGGAGGAGCAGGGAGGAGGAGGGAGGAGGAGGGAGGAGCAGGGAGGAGCAGGGAGGAGCAGGGAGGAGCGGGGAGGAGGAGGATGGAGCAGGGAGGAGCAGGGAGGAGGAGGGAGGAGCAGGGAGGAGCAGGGAGGAGCAGGAGAGGAGCAGGGAGGAGGAGGGAGGAGCAGGGAGGAGGAGGATGGAGCAGGGAGGAGCAGGATGGAGCAGGGAGGAGCAGGGAGGAAGAGAGTGGAGCAGGGAGGAGCAGGGAGGAGCGGAGGAGGAGCAGGGAGGAGGAGGGAGGAGCAGGGAGGAGGAGGATGGAGCAGGGAGGAGGAGGATGGAGCAGGGAGGAGCAGGGAGGAAGAGAGTGGAGCAGGGAGGAGCAGGGAGGAGCGGGGAGGAGCAGGGAGGAGGAGGGAGGAGCAGGGAGGAGGAGGATGGAGCAGGGAGGAGCAGGATGGAGCAGGGAGGAGCAGGGAGGAGAAGGGAGGAGCAGGATGGAGCAGGGAGGAGCAGGGAGGAGCAGGATGGAGCAGAGTGGAGCAGAGAGGAGGAGGATGGAGCAGGATGGAGCAGAGTGGAGCAGAGAGGAGGAGGATGGAGCAGGGAGGAGCAGGGAGGAGCAGGATGGAGCAGGGAGGAGCGGGGAGGAGGAGGATGGAGCGGGGAGGAGCAGGGAGGAGGAGGGAGGAGCAGGGAGGAGCAGGGAGGAGCAGGGTGGAGCAGGGAGGAGGAGGGAGGAGCAGGGTGGAGCAGGGAGGAGCAGGGAGGAGGAGGATGGAGCAGGGAGGAGCAGGGAGGAGCAGGGAGGAGGAGGATGGAGCAGGGAGGAGCAGGGTGGAGCAGGGAGGAGCAGGGAGGAGCAGGGTGGAGCAGGGAGGAGGAGGGAGGAGCAGGGTGGAGGAGGATGGAGCAGGGAGGAGCAGGGAGGAGCAGGGAGGAGGAGGATGGAGCAGGGAGGAGGAGGATGGAGCAGGGAGGAGCAGGGAGGAGCAGGATGGAGCAGGGAGGAGGAGGATGGAGCAGGGAGGAGCAGAGTGGAGCAGGGAGGAGGAGGGAGGAGCAGGGAGGAGGAGGATGGAGCAGGGAGGAGCAGAGTGGAGCAGGGAGGAGGAGGATGGAGCAGGGAGGAGGAGGATGGAGCAGGGAGGAGCAGGATGGAGCAGGGAGGAGCAGGGAGGAGGAGGATGGAGCGGGGAGGAGGAGGATGGGTGAGTCACGATGTAACGGCTGCTCCTCACCCGTCTCCCCCGGCTGAGGAGGCCTCCTGGAGAAAGAGGAAGTGAAAAGGGCTGACGGAGAAAAGCCTCTACTTCCTGTTTGTGTCATTTTGGGAGAAACTCCGAAAAGTCAGCATTGGTCTTTTACACACACACACACACACACACACACACACACACACACACACACACACACACACACACACACACACTCTCACACACACACACACACACACACACACACACACACACACACACACACACACACACACACACACACACTACAGATGACAGATAAACGCTGCAGGTTTCTTCCCTCAGTTTCGCCTCTCAGGCAACATTCGGACGCTCTGATTGGTGGAGGTTGCACCTGCAGCCTGAGAGGAAACTCATCCTGAATGTGTCTGTGTGCAGAACAAACAAACACTCCCAGCTCACCTGTCCACCTTCCTGTGTCAGTCAGTCTGCAGGTGGAGGTGACCTGTAACATACGGCCAGCTGGACTTTCAAAATAAAGCGTGCTGACACACTTTTGCCTCTGACTGTTATTAACGGTCACAGTCTGGTTAGATTCAGGAGAACTTCTTACTTTGGGTTGAAATAATGTTCCGGTCCGATGGAACAGGACGGAGGACAGAAGTGGGTCCAGCAGCTGCAGGATGACGAGGAGGTCGGGGTCAGAGGTCACAGAGAGGCCGACCTCCATGGTTTAACGATCGTCACATATTTCAGGTAGTTCTGGTATCAGAGGAGATTACTGAGTGTTAACAGACATCAGACGCTGACTCAGCTTATTGATCCTCACAGCTGATTATTGTTTATCTGAGCTCAGTCTGACTCAGCACATCGTGACTGTGACAACAACAGCCTGTAAAATATGACATGTGAGGAGCTCAGCACCAGCTCCTGCTGTTTGATTCACTGCATAACTGTGACTGGAGCTAGCTGGAGAAGCTACCGTTAGCCTGCTGCTGCCAGTTATTGATGATGAAATGATCTTCTACATCAAATACAATGTTCAGTTTGTTACTTGTTGGTTCAGGTATCCAGGAAATACACCGAGCCAACCAGCCACAGCAGCAAAAAACAATCAAGTCAAACTAAGTTTCCTTT
>CM077784.1:38641084-38653584 GCA_039737535.1 Lagodon rhomboides | reverse complement strand
GTATCTTTACGTCAGTGCTGAGTGGAGAGCCGGTTCAGACCCAGACACCTGGACTCTCATCAGGTTCTGATCCGGAGCCGTTCACCGACGGGAGCAGAGCTCAGAGATCAGTTTGTAACTTGTTGGATCAGCCTGACTGCAGCAGTGGTCCAGAGGTGGTTCTGTTCTGTTCTGCTGACTGCTGACTGGAGCTGGAGGGGAAATGGACTTTACTTCATGAACGTAACGTTACAGAGAGGAGACAGAGAACCAGAACCAGAACCAGAACCAGAGTCTGTGCTGAGTGCTGACTTCACTCAGTGGTCGTTTCTCTAATGTGCAGAAGATCTGTGACTCAGACGAGGAGATTAAAGTTCTCCTCTCGTTCTGTCTGGTCTCCTTCTCGACCTCCTTCCTCTCAGACTCTCCTGAAGCTACAGCGACAGGCGACCAGATGAAACGGACCTCGAGGACACTTTTTGGATCATATAACAAATATCTGGTCGTAGGACAGAATTCTACATATTGTGTCTTTAAAGTGAGCAGATTTTAAATTCCCAATAAAGCTGCTCTCCTCCTCCTCCTCCTGCTCTCCTCCTCCTCCTGCTCCTGCTCTCCTCCTCCTCCTGCTCCTCCTCCTCCTGCTCTCCTCCTCCTGCTCTCCTCCTGCTCTCCTCCTCCTGCTCTCCTCCTCCTCCTCCTCCTGCTCTCCTCCTCCTCCTCCTGCTCTCCTCCTCCTCCTCCTCCTCCTCCTCCTCCTCCTGCTCTCCTCCTGCTCTCCTCCTCCTCCTCCTCCTGCTCTCCTCCTCCTCCTCCTGCTCTCCTCCTCCTCCTCCTCCTGCTCTCCTCCTCCTCCTCCTCTCCTCCTCCTCCTGCTCCTCCTCCTCCTGTTCTCCTCCTCCTCTTGCTCTCCTCCTCCTCCTCCTCCTCTCCTCCTCCTGAAGCCTGCTGCTGATCCAGTCTGGTTCCTAACTGAAGCATCGTCAGCACATTGTAATGTCAGTGTGAGAACATGAAGAGTTCCTCAGTGTGATGAGGATGAAGCAGCCTGACGAGCCTCAGAACCAGCTGATCATCCTGAACGTGATGAGGGTCAGAACCAGAACTGAGTCAGGACGCTTCCTGTTTGAAGCAGCTGATCAACAGGTCGAGTCGTTTTATCACGGAGGTGAACTGAACTGTGTGTGTGTGTGTGTGTGTGTGTGTGTGTGTGTTAGCCCGTTAGCTCGTGTTAGCCACTGTTAGCCACTGTTAGCCACTGTTAGCCTGTGTTAGCTGGCTGGGCAGTGAGCAGTAAGCTCTTGGAGATGTTGGATCTATAGAAGCTCAGACACAAAAGGCCTTTTCATGGCTTACACTGCTGCCAGAGGTCGTCGCCGTGGAGACCAGGTGGTGGGAGGGCTGATGGGAGATTTACGTTCAGATTTACGTCCACAGTAACAGTGTGAGGTTTTCAGCTCACTGCAGAGTGTGTGGCGATTAACATGTCATCAGTCCGTCTCGACCAATCAGCTGGCTCCTGGGCTGAGGGAGTCACGGCGAGGTTCACGGCCCCTCAGCGGTCTGCGGCGTCTCCTCAGAGGTCTGCGGCGTCTCCTCAGAGGTCTGCGGCGTCTCCTCAGAGGTCTGCGGCGTCTCCTCAGAGGTCTGCGGCGTCTCCTCAGAGGTCTGCGGCGTCTCCTCAGCGGTCTGCGGCGTCTCCTCAGAGGTCTGCGGCGTCTCCTCAGAGGTCTGCGGCGCCTCCTCAGGAGGTCTGCGGCGTCTCCTCAGAGGTCTGCGGCGCCTCCTCAGCGGTCTGCGGCGCCTCCTCAGAGGTCTGCGGCGCCTCCTCAGAGGTCTGCGGCGTCTCCTCAGCGGTCTGCGGCGTCTCCTCAGAGGTCTGCGGCGTCTCCTCAGGGGTCTGCGGCGCCTCCTCAGAGGTCTGCGGCGTCTCCTCAGAGGTCTGCGGCGTCTCCTCAGAGGTCTGCGGCGTCTCCTCAGAGGTCTGCGGCGTCTCCTCAGAGGTCTGCGGCGTCTCCTCAGGGGTCTGCGGCGTCTCCTCAGAGGTCTGCGGCGTCTCCTCAGAGGTCTGCGGCGTCTCCTCAGAGGTCTGCGGCGTCTCCTCAGAGGTCTGCGGCGTCTCCTCAGAGGTCTGCGGCGTCTCCTCAGAGGTCTGCGGCGTCCTCAGAGGTCGTCAGAAATGTTTTATTCATCTACACCCTGAAAAATACATTTATTGATCACATATCAGTGGTGGAATGTAACTAAGTGTATCTACTCGAGTACTTTACGTTCAGTAATCAGCACTTTGAAGTCAAATATCGACTGTTTACTTTTGTTTTTTAAGGATATTTTGATGCCGTTTCTTTTATTTTTTATTCATATTATTTACTTGTGACAGTTTATTTGTTCACTGTGGTTTTGCTACTTTTACTAAAGTCAAAGGTTTGAATACTTCCTCCACCACACACACACACACACACACACGCACACACACACACACACACACACACATATAGATATAGATAAAACATCTCCTTTAAATGAAACTCGCCCACGTTACTGCAGCGCTGAGAGAGAGAGAGAGAGAGAGGCGGCGAGCGTCCGACACGCTGCAGATATATAGAGAGAGATATAAAGTCTTTGAACGAGTCAAAGAAGAGCGAAGAGATTCATAACTTTCAGTCTGCTGCAGGAAGTGGAGACACGCACACAGTCAGTGCTCAGCCAATGAGACGACAGCTGCTGGTGATGTCACCTGATCAGGACCTGAAGGCTCCTGCAGCTCATCTACAGTCCTGAAGGATCCTCAGTGTTTGACTTCTCTCTTCATGTAAAGTCTGTGTGAGCTGTGTTAATATGGTTACACTCACAGCCGACTTCAACATCTTATACATTATTTGAATATATTTCAGCTGAACCTGATGAGTTTTTATCCAGCTGTCGTTGTCTCTGTGGATGGAGCTGGTCTCTGATCTCTGGTGGAGACCAGCTCATCAGACTCGTCCTCAGCGTCCTGCTGCAGGTCCATCACTGAGATAAACCTGCTGCACTCAGGCTCATCAATAAAGCTTTTGTTCAGCTCATCAGAGAGGGAAACCAAACCAACAGAAACAGAGTCACAGAGGGAGTTTTGTTCCATCGTTCTGCATCCAGCCAACAACAACATCACACCAGCAGCTGCGTGTTTGTTCTGCCGACACACGCTAACGTTTTATTGCATTCTTCCTGAGAGATGGCTGCGATACGGAGCGCTGTCGGAGTGCGGAGATCACAGTGATTTACAGCTGCTGGAGGTGAACGTGCTCCGCCGGAGAACGCAGGAGACACAAGTACTGAAGCTGCACATGTGTGGAGGCGTCGAGGCCAGAACAGACTACAACTCCCATGGTGCATTTCAAACAGCCCGTCAGACAGCTTCATGTTTCTGTCTTTCATCATCTCCCACAACACTGAGCTTTCATCTTTATCCTCAGGAAGGAGGTGTGTGTGTGTGTGTGTGTGTGTGTGTGTGTGTGTGTGTGTGTGTGTGTGTGTGACGAACAGTTTCAGCTTGTTTACTGTCGTGATGATTTAATGGATCAGTGAGGCAGACGAGCTGGTCTGAGAGCAGCGAGGACGAGGTTTCCTCATGACTCACTTTGTTTCTCTGAGTGGCTTTTGTTCCTGTAGTTTGGGCCTCACCCCGACCCGTAGGCACAGGAAGTGATGTCATCCTCCCACTCAGGTCACTCAGGTAAACACCTCAGAGTAGAACTGAACATCCTGCATTCAACAGTCCAAGTTCAGACGTGTTAACATCATGCACACATACGGCCCGTCGGCCCGTCAGAATCCTCCGGCTGGTTGTTCTGCTGATGTTTACCGTCACAGTCGCTGTCGAGATGTTTTGGGAAAACTGTAAATGAATCAGATCAGAATGTGAGATTGAATCTGTTGAGATAAAAATGCAACATCCAGCTGCTGGCTGCTGTTTCACGCTGCTGACGTGCTCTTGAGCCAAACGTCTCTGTAAACACACGGGATCTGTTTGTTTCTGTCAGTGGACACGGACCAATGAGAGCGCAGCGCCTGCTTCCAATTACACACACACACACTTCATGAGAATCAGGCAGCAGCGTGTGTGTGTGTGTGTGTGTGTGTGTGTGTGTGTGTGTGTGCAAATGAAGTCATGCGTGTTTGTGTGTTTTTGTGAACTTGTGTAGTGTTTACTGGCAGCCCGACTCTGCTTTCCAAGGAACCAACCTGTGTGTGCGTGTGTGGGTGTGTGTGCGTGTGTGTGTGCCTGTGTGTGCCTGTGGGTGTGTGTGTGTGTGTGTGTGTGTGCCTGTGGGTGTGTGTGTGTGTGTGTGTGTGTGTGTGTGTGTGTGTGTGAACCTGTTTTCAGTTTACCGGATGTGGGCGTCACGTCTGTGTCAGAACAAGCTGATTAACTGATCCTGAGGCTGTAAGTGGAGTCATGGAAAGTAACTGAGTACTTTTACTCGAGTACTTTGGTGCCTCTTCATGGTTCTGGTACCGTGTGACTGAGGTCTCAGTACTTTCACTCTTTGCTCCAGTGTTTCTGTGAAACCTTCAGTGACTCGTGATGTAAGCGATGAAGACGGCGGCCCGACGACCTTCGACCCCACAGCCTCAGTGTCTGTCGAGCTGCTGATGAGACTCTGTTCTGATAAACGCTCGGTGCTGTATCGTAGAGAACGGGACGTGTGAAACCCGTCCAGCCGTGTGTGATACAGAACTTTTACTGGAGTTCTGTTTGGATCCGTCCACCTGACCTCCAGGATAAATGCTGACTCAGCACGTTTCTGTCGAGCCACAGGTGAGTTCAGACTGTCTTCATGTTGAAACTTTACGTTTGTTCAGGTTGAATTCTTTATCTCTCTCTCGTCACGACGCTGAGTTTATCTCCTGATCAGTTTCAGGTTAGAAACATCTCATCTGATTAACGGACCTGTTTCGTCTCCAGGTGTCACACCTGTCGGTCTGCGCTCACCTGTTCAGCACCTTGTTGGCTGTTAAAGGACTTTTCTGTTGTATTTGTGAGGTGAAGCTCATGTTTCTTCTCACTCTGAATATACAGATGTGCTTCAGTGTTCGATGGAACTAATCTTCATGTTCTGTGTGTAAATCTGAGAGCTAGTAAAGTAGAAACCTAAAATCTGCAGTAAAAGTCTTTTATTTATTTGTTTATTTAGCAGGGACAATGCACAGCTCATTAGCAGTACCAGAGTTAGCTATAAGCTAATTTTCATGAGTAAATGTTCTCAGTTCCAGCTGTGGTTGTGGTGCTGACGGGTCGAAACCAGGCCGACTGTCAGACGACTGAAGTTTGATTCACAGCTGAAACCTTGAATCCAACCGGCAGAATTCCTGGAAAGTCTAATGAGCGCCTCACCTCTGAATCACTTTCCGTAAGTGATCCTGTGAGAGCTGCTCAACACGTCAGCAGTGACGGACAGGTGAGGAGATGGCCCCGCCCCCTCTGCTGTGCCCCCGCAGGTCTGCTGACAGGAAGTGGGAGGAGTCAGCACAAACTGCTGATGCAACCCATTTATCTCTGAGGTCAGAACCTTCCAGGACGACGAGTTAAACCAGCTGCAGAGTTAACGAGGCTCACGTTCATTAGCTGCAGACATCACGTCCGGTTCACATGAGTGTGTTCACGTCTGTCAGGCTGCGATCTTCACCGAGGTCACATGATTCGTGTTATTTTAACCCAAACCAACATGTTTATTCTGAACCTGAACGAACTTCGACCGTCCAGCTGAAGGTTCGAGACGCTGCAGCGGTTCTGTTGTTTGGGAACGTTTAGACTTTCAGCTATCAGGAGGTTTGTGAGGAGAAACAGACGAGTCACAGTCCTCACATTCTGTCCTCCAGGAGGCGTTCAGGTACCTGCGTAGAAACAGACTCTGGTAAAAGTAGAAGTACTGATACAGCTTGTTTACTCCAGTAAAGTAATCGAGTACAGGCTCTGACATGTCCTCAGAGTATCAGAGTAAAAAGTCTCCCTCTCTGTCTGTTCACGGCTTCTTACGTCTTTTACGTCTTTGTCTCGTCTCGCTGCGTCTGCCGAGCGTGATGCGCTCTGATAGGTCGACATCAGTCTGCTGAGGGACAGTAACTAAGTATTTGTACTCTGTTACCTCTGTTTACTGGCTGCACTAAAGTAAAGCTGCAGCACTCTGCTGCAGCGTCTTTCTGTCATTAACTTGTGGGAGAAAAGTTGAAAACCAAAAATAAATTCCTGTCATTCCAGAGATGCGATAAAACAAAAGAAACCTGAACATGTTCACACAGTTTCATCAGTCAGACAGTCTGTGAGCATGTGTTCTCCTTCTCCTTCTTCTTCTTCTTCTTCTTCTTCTTCTTCTTCTTCTTCTTCTCCTTCTTCTTCTCCTTCTTCTTCTTCTTCTTCTTCTTCTTCTTCTTCTTCTTCTTCTTCTTCTCCTTCTTCTCCTCCTCCTTCTTCTTCTTCTTCTTCTTCTTCTTCTTCTTCTTCTTCTTCTTCTTCTTCTTCCTCCTTCTTCTCCTTCTTCTTCTTCTTCTTCTTCTTCTTCGTCTTCGTCTTCTCGTTCTTCTTCTTCTTCTCCTTCTTCTCCTTCTTCTTCTTCTTCTCCTCCTTCTTCTCCTTCTTCTTCTTCTTCTTCTTCTCCTCCTCCTCCTTCTTCCTCTTCTCTCCTTCTTCTTCGTTCTTCTTCTCCTCCTTCTTCTTCTTCTTCTTCTTCTGCTCTTCCTGTTCCTCAGCCAGTAAAAATAGCCTCTGAATTAACTTCCCTCACATTATTTGGTTTGTTTTGTTCAGTAACAATCAGTCGGCGGCGCTGGTCCAGCTCCGAGCTGTTCTTGGCTCTGATGTTCACGCTGCACAGTTCACATTAACACACATGTCCCACGTTAACAGGAACTTTACACACATATCTTGAAAACTAATCCTTTAAGGCTGCGTTTTCCCAGAAGCCTCCTGAAAATAATTCCTCCTCTGCTGCTCGGGAGGTGAACGGTGCCCAAAAATGCTTCAGGGAAACCTGGGAAAGTTGCTTTCTGGATTTCAGCCGCTGTCATCATCTGAGCTGAGAGCGCGGCGCTGCTCGGCAGACAGACGAGGAGGAGAGACTCACACTTTCACAGGTTGCACGATGTCATGAAAAAGAAGAGCGTGAGGCAGAACTTTTTGGCTCCGGCAGATTTCTTTTACCCGTCTGAGAGGTTTTCACCCTGAAGTCACGTCACTCATGTGGGGTTTTTAAATCCGTCCACAGCTCCTCTCACATCAGCCTGTAAAACTCTCAGGCTCCACTCTGTGCCAGAAACTCAACGATAAAACTCTCCTATAAACACAACGTATGGATTCACACAGACTGTCATCTGTCAGCGCTGCGCTGAGGGCCATAAAACACGTGCTCATGTGCCCTCGAGCAAGGCACGATATATAACATGATATTTATTCACTGCAGTGTCACGTCAGAGATCAGAGAAGCTCAGGTCAGCTGCAGAACCAGTGAGATGGTGTCAGTGGATCAGGTGGACGACCTGTCTCTGATCCTTCAGACACTACGTTTACATGATGTCAGGAACCTGTTGGTCCAACTGGAACCGGACTCTTACAGTCCACATACACATGTCGGTCGGCCTGACGGAACCTGTAACAGGAAGCCAGGATGACGGAGGGATCAACAACGTTGACGAGGAGACCGCTTGTGTTTACGTTGTCTCAGCTGTGATGGGATGAATCAGCACCAACTGTGGTGGAGCTGGACACACCTCCATCCATGAACCGGTCCAGCTTAACGTCCTGATGGAGCAGAGACAGAAGGAGACGCAGCGACAGAAGGAGACTTAAGCTGTCTCAAAAAGTCAAACTCAGTCCTCCTCTCCTCCTCCCGATGATATAAAGTCCTCCTCTCCTCCCGATGATATAAAGTCCTCCTCTCCTCCTCCCGATGATATAAAGTCCTCCTCTCCTCCTCCTGATGATATAAAGTCCTCCTCTCCTCCTCCTGATGATATAAAGTCCTCCTCTCCTCCTGATGATATAAAGTCCTCCTCTCCTCCTCCCGATGATATAAAGTCCTCCTCTCCTCCTCCTGATGATATAAAGTCCTCCTCTCCTCCTCCTGATGATATAAAGTCCTCCTCTCCTCCTGATGATATAAAGTCCTTCTCCTCCTCCTGATGATATAAAGTCCTCCTCTCCTCCTCCTGATGATATAAAGTCCTCCTCTCCTCCTGATGATATAAAGTCCTCCTCTCCTCCTCCCGATGATATAAAGTCCTCCTCTCCTCCTCCTGATGATATAAAGTCCTCCTCTCCTCCTGATGATATAAAGTCCTCCTCTCCTCCTCCTGATGATATAAAGTCCTCCTCTGTAGCTTAAATAATGAGTTTCCACCTGAGTTCCCTGAGTTTCTGTGTGTTTCTGATGGGATGCAGGTGAGCTGCTGTGATTGGCCGGTTTGAATCAGACAAGGTGATTTATTGGTGTAGCACTTATTAATTATAACTCAAAGTGCTTTAGATCAGACAGAAAGTCTTCAGCAACATTTAAAAGACACATTTATACCTAAAAGAATAAATAACAGAAGAAGACAATAAGATGTAATAGAATCAAACAGAAGCTTCTCTCGTGTCTCTCGTGTCTCTCGTGTCTCTCGGCTGTTTTCACCTTGTCCGTGTCATCAGTTTGGTTTAGTTTCTCAGTTTGGAGGAAAACTTCCCGTTCAGTGTTTAACCGAAGTAAACTTTTCCCAACAATGAGGTGAGAGAGGTTCTGTTCTCATGTGGTGCTGAGGTTTCCTCTGAGCCGGAGGCCGTCAGGGGAAACAACTGCTGCCGGAGGCTGACAGCTCCCACGTTACTGCAGGGCCTCGAACGCACCGTTTGACAGCTGGACATCACAGAGACGGACGGACGAGCTCCTGACACACACAGCTGGATCTACTAAAGACAGAGAGAGTGTGTGTGTTTATATTACAGTGTGTGTGTGTGTGTGTGTGTGTGTGTGTGTGTGTGTTTCTGAGGTCACTCACAGCAGCATTCCTCACATACTGCTGACCAAACATCAGGAAATCAAACGCACCCTCTTCTCCGGACACACACACACACACACACACACACACACACACACACACACACACACACACACACACACACACACACACACACACACACACACACACACACAGTGTTGACAGGTCAGGACAGACTGCAGCTGTTTCACTAGTTAAATTGTGTTGCATTTATTATCTGTAGGACAAAACAAACTTTGGTGGTTAACTGCACCAGAACAGAGTTTCTCTCCTGAGTGTTTCCTCTCCTGTCTCCTCTCCTTGTGTCCTCTCCTCCTAGTTTGTCTCCTCTCCTCTCCTCTCCTCTCCTCCTCTCCTCTCCTCCTCTCTCCTCTCCTCTCTTCTCCTCCTCTCCTCTCCTCTCCTCTCCTCTCCTCGTCTCCTCTCCTCTCCTCTCCTCTCCTCTCCTCTCCTCTCCTCGTCTCCTCTCCTCGTCTCCTTGTCTCCTCTCCTCTCCTGTCTCCTCTCCTGTCTCCTCTTTTGTCTCCTCTTCTGTCTCCTCTCCTTGTCTCCTCTCCTCTCCTCTCCTTGTCTCCTCTCCTCTCCTCTCCTTGTCTCCTCTCCTCTCCTCTCCTCTCCTCGTCTCCTTGTCTCCTCTCCTCTCCTGTCCCCTCTCCTCTCCTCGTCTCCTTATCTCCTCGTCTCCTTGTCTCCTCTCCTGTCTCTTCTCCTCTCCTCGTCTCCTCTCCTGTCTCCTCTCCTGTCTCCTCTCCTTGTGTCCTCTCCTGTCTCCTCTCCTTGTCTCCTCTCCTGTCTCCTCTCCTTGTCTCCTCTCCTGTCTCCTCTCCTGTCTCCTCTCCTTGTCTCCTCTCCTCTCCTTGTCTCCTCTCCTCTCTCCTCTCCTGTCTCCTCTCCTCTCTCCTCTCCTTGTGTCCTCTCCTTGTCTCCTCTCCTTGTCTCCTCTCCTTGTCTCCTCTCCTTGTGTCCTCTCCTTGTGTCCTCTCCTCCTGTTTTGCCTCCTTCTTCAGCTTCCAGTTGGATTTTGAGGTTTGTGGTAGAAATTACATGAAGACGCCCCATTAACAGATTTTCTGCCTGTCAGTGTTCTTATGTGCGTCAGGGTTTGTGTTTGTGTGTGTTCATGTGTGTGTCTGTGTGTGTGTTTGTGTGTGAATAAATGCCAGACTCCAGCAGAGAGGAGGGGAGGAGGTGAAAGGATTTATTGCCGAGCTAAACTCTTATCTTCCTACAGGGGGAGGACACAAAGTCCACGTTATATAAAGGTCCCACAGCAGAGTGTGTGTGTGTGTGTGTGTGTGTGTGTGTGTGTGTGTGTGTGTGTGTGTGTGTGTGTGTGTGTGTGTGTGTGTGTGTGTGTGTGTGTGTGCGTGTGTGTGCGTGCGTGTGTGTGTGTGTGTGTGAAATATGAAAAAGTAAGGAGGAGGACGCTGTTGTTTCATGAAACCTAACAGAGTAAAAGCATGTCCACTGAGCAGCTGAGATTCTCTTGTAAAGTTTTCCTGAGCGCAGAAACATCCAGAGGTCCTTGAACGTGACATGTGGAGACGCCTGTGAGCCAATGAGAGCAGAGTATGTTCTTCAGGAGTGTGATGTCACTTCTTTGCTGTTATATAAAGACAGTTTTCCTTCAGGTGTGAGTGTCAGGAGCAGGAGCAGCATCACAGCAGCAGCACTGAGATCATTAACACATTCAAACTATAATAAATGTTTTCCCAGTTATTGATTTTCAGGTTTTTTATTTATATTTGTGATGATTGTTGTATTTCATGTATTTCCATATTCATTTCTGTATTTATGTAACTAAATACATTTACTCAAGTACTGAACTCAGACACAGTTAGAAGATTATGTTTTTCCATTTTAATCTACTTTATTATATTTGTCACATCATAAAGTTACATAGTTCACTTTAACCTCCACTACACTGGTAACTTTAGTTACTTTATATTCTGATTAACAATACTAAATCTAGTCAACAAATTAATTATGAATTATTGGATAAGATAAACTTGTTGATGTGTCGAGGGAATTTACAATCTAACCAGCAGCTAAAATCATTAAAATCATTAACGTCAGCTCCGCCTTCAGCAGCTGTAACAATAACCTGATGAACACATGAATGAATTTATTATATTATCCTGAAACATGACTACTTTCACTTTTAGAAGTTGAGAGTATTTCTGCTCTGCATCTTTTTTCTGCGTGATGAAGTAAAGACTGTAAACTGTCACGTCTACAGATGTGAATAAAGTTGTGATGGTTTGAAGACAGACAGGATTCGAGCTGTTCAGATGAAGCAGCCTGGCATGATGAGCACCAGTCATCACCCGACCACGAGGCTGGTGTTTCCTCTCCGGTGACTCTCAGTCACTGCCTGCTGACCTCAGCTGCTAAAATTAACCTTCCTGCCGTCGTCCAGCTGTCCTGACCTGCAGTGACCTGCAGTGACCACCTGTGTGATGTCACCACGCTGTCATCGCTGCACAGACTCATCAGTTCACTCCTGAAGCTCAGCAGACTTCACACTCTGCCAAACACTTTGAGTCTGTGTTTTTATTTTGTCAAATCATTTCACAGCATGATTGTGTTCAAATTCAGACAAACGTCAGAGCGTCACATGACACGTAACCACAACGCCTCGCCTCACGTCGAGCTGCAGGCGTGTGTCATCTCCTGTGTTTCCTGTCCGTGTAGGAAGCTCAGCCCTGACGGGAACTGAACACAGCGGGAGGCCAGCGTGAGATGAGAAACATGACATTTATTTACTGTCTTCAAAATGAGAAGAGAGCAGTACGGAAGCCCTGAGGGACAAATGAGATGCTTTATTTTGATTTTTCTGGTGTTGATTTAAATTCATCTGTCTTCTCTCCGGTGTTCATGACGTCAGAACCGGTGGGAAGTAAAACGTCCTGCAGGATAATCATCATCATAAAGTTCCTTCACTTTGGTTGGCCGGCCCGTCTCACTGTACAGGTGATGGCTGTGTTCACCTGTGAGCAGAGCGTCAGGTGAACGAGCCACACCTGGAGTCACTTCCTCTGATCTCCCTCCTCCTCTCGTCTCCCAGCCAGCAGGTTTAGTTTGGTTGTTCTTTTACATTTGGTTTGATTTGATTCAAAGATAATGAAACATCTTTTCTGTTGTTTGTGTGTGTGTGGTCTCTGAGCCGGCTGCACCTCACAGGGAAACATGAAGAAGAAGCTGAAATAAGAACTGGTTGGACTGAAAGCTGAAACTGTGAATGACTTGACATGTGGACCGGTTGTGTTGTGATTTACTGAGCGAGCTCACATGTGAAGCAGAGAAATGTGCTGAGCGTCCACCACAGTGTTTGTCAGCGCGGTCAGCGGACCCTCGGGCGCGTTCGGGGGGTTTACAGCTCAGTGAAGAAAAACTTAATTTCACCATAATTTATTGTGTAGAAATGGTGCTGGTCAGAGAACGTACAGATATGACTAACCTACAGTGTAATCACAGGCCTCTCTCACCACCATTGTCTCCCACGTACA
>CM077784.1:38626084-38636084 GCA_039737535.1 Lagodon rhomboides | reverse complement strand
CTCAGGTCGTCTCCTGTTCTCAGGTCGTTTCCTGTTCTCAGGTCGTTTCCTGCTCTCAGGTCGTTTCCTGTTCTCAGGTCTCAGGTCGTTTCCTGTCCTCAGGTCGTTTCCTGTCCTCAGGTCGTTTCCTGTTCTCAGGTCGTTTCCTGTTCTCAGGTCGTTTCCTGCTCTCAGGTCGTTTCCTGTCCTCAGGTCGTTTCCTGTCCTCAGGTCGTTTCCTGTTCTCAGGTCGTTTCCTGTTCTCAGGTCGTTTCCTGTTCTCAGGTCGTTTCCTGCTCTCAGGTCGTTTCCTGTTCTCAGGTCTCAGGTCGTTTCCTGCTCTCAGGTCGTTTCCTGTTCTCAGGTCGTTTCCTGCTCTCAGGTCGTTTCCTGTCCTCAGGTCGTTTCCTGCTCTCAGGTCGTTTCCTGTTCTCAGGTCGTTTCCTGTTCTCAGGTCGTTTCCTGTTCTCAGGTCGTTTCCTGCTCTCAGGTCGTTTCCTGTTCTCAGGTCGTTTCCTGCTCTCAGGTCGTTTCCTGTTCTCAGGTCGTTTCCTGTTCTCAGGTCGTTTCCTGTTCTCAGGTCGTTTCCTGTTCTCAGGTCGTTTCCTGCTCTCAGGTCGTTTCCTGTTCTCAGGTCGTTTCCTGCTCTCAGGTTGTTTCGTGTCCTTAGGTCGTTTCCTGCTCTCAGGTCGTTTCCTGTTCTCAGTTCGTTTCCTGTTCTCAGGTCGTTTCCTGCTCTCAGGTCGTTTCCTGTTCTCAGGTCGTTTCCTGCTCTCAGGTCGTTTCCTGCTCTCAGGTCGTTTCCTGTTCTCAGGTCGTTTCCTGTTCTCAGGTCGTTTCCTGCTCTCAGGTCGTTTCCTGTTCTCAGGTCGTTTCCTGCTCTCAGGTCGTTTCCTGTTCTCAGGTCGTTTCCTGTCCTCAGGTCATTTCCTGCGCTCAGGTCGTTTCCTGTTCTCAGGTCTCAGGTCGTTTCCTGTTCTCAGGTCTCAGGTCGTGTCCTGCTCTCAGGTCGTTTCCTGTTCTCAGGTCGTTTCCTGCTCTCAGGTCGTTTCCTGCTCTCAGGTCGTTTCCTGTGTTCAGGTCGTTTCCTTTGCTCACGTCGGCCTCAGTGGAACAATTGTTGACAAAAATAACGAAACCCTTTAATCCGATTGTTCACATTGTTCCGTTTCATTGTAAACTTCAAACATGGAACTCGGAGCTGCTCTTTACTCCGTTTGGACTTTGAGTTTTAATTCTGGGTTTGCGGCGTCGACGTCACACATGGCAGCCTCGGCGGCCTGGCATGGCCTGGCATTCAGCGGGTTTGACTGGTTGGCTGGCAGCAGCACTGAGCAGCGGCTGTAAGAGCATTAAGATCTTTGGGCATTCTTTGATGGAGAATGAATAAGGAGAGAACAGCTGGGCGACGTAAGCGCAGCACAGAGCCGCTTGTTTCTGCTCCATAAACCCTGTGAAGAATCTAAATGATCCTCCTGGCTGCCGTCCGCCGCTCCGAGCCGTTAGGTAACCGCTTTCACCTCAGTGACGTCGGAGCCGGAGGTGCCACTGGAGCTAAAAATCACACAATCATGTTGTGGTCGTCTTTAACGAACTCTGTTTAAAAACCCGCAGCTTCCTGTTTGGCGTGTCGTTTGCCAATCAGTTCAGCCTCGTCCCGTAAACGGCAGCAGGCTTTTGCAGAACTACCCGACCACAGGACACCGATGAAGAACAACTGTCTTCGTCCACCGCAGCTTTCAAAATCTGAAGCAACAACAGCCGAGTTTCAACACGTTCAGCAGCTGCAGGTGAAGCCATGAGTTCAGGGTCAAACCCAGGATGACGAGCCACAGAGGAGGAGGAGCCACAGAGGAGCCTGATGACCTCTGACCTTTTGTTGAGCCATGACCCAACGGTGCTCCTGATGTTCATGGTCGGCTCCAGTCGACTGACACCGTGGGCCTGAGCCCTCGGCTGAAACCAACCCGGTGAGCAGTGTGATCTGGTGTGAAATCAAAGTCTGAGCAGCTGTGAGGCTGAATAACAAACCAAGGAGAACATTTAAAAATACTCTTCAAGTCATCAGAAGTTTCCTTCAGCAGAGACGAGCACATCACTGTGTTTCCCTGCAGTAAAGATGGCCGCCTCTGCAGCAGAAACACAGCTGTGGAACTCTGCTTTGCTCAAACGGTAGCAAATCTACAACTACCAGAATGCACTGCACCGCTCGGACCAATCAACAGTCCAGCTGATGGGTGACGCACGGCGACCTCGGCTTGGATTTGTCTCAGAGTTTGAAACAAGAAACAGTGAACAAACAGCATCGTGTTACAGCTGATCAGTCTGAAAACATGTCAGCAGAGAAACAGACGATCGGGATCCTGGGTCAGATCTGATCACCACAACATGTTTAAGAGTTTGATCAGCCTGTTTTCACTGAACGGAAACAAGAACTATGATTCTGCGGCGCCGTTTAGCTCAGCTGGTCGAGCAGTGTCACATGTACAGAGGCTGTGTCCTCGCTCAGCGGCCCGGGGGTTCGAGTCCCGGCCTGGGACCCTCTGCGTGTCACTCCCCCTCTCTCTCATCCTGTTCCTGTCATGTCTTCAGGCTGTTCTGTCAATAAAGGCCATAAAGCCCCAAAGAACTATGATATACAACAGAAACAGAAGCGTAGTGACGATCTCTGAAGCTATCAGAGCTTAGTGACACGCAAGTCACTCCTGACGACCACGTACAGAATATGGAACAAAAGTCTGTTTGAAACAAAGACGACACATTTTCCTCTTCTGGCCGGACGGTGTGAAGCTGCTGGTGCCGGCAGGAAGGAGAGAAGTTTAACATTGTTCAAGAATAAAGCTGGTTTTAAGTTTAATGTTTGATATTATGAAACTGGATTTATGGAGCAACTTTAAAAACAGAGTGTACAAAGTGAAAGACAAACTGTGAGACGTGAAACACGAAGGGAAAAAAGAAAATCAACCTCAGACGGACAATATTTACAGATTGATATGGTGATAATGTGAGTTAAGAAAAAACAATATTTACTGATATTGAACTGAATAAACAGCTGAGAGAGAGAGAAGGTCTCCAGAGCTGTGTGAGGTTCGACTCTCAGATAAACTGGATGATTCGTGAGAAAAGTGTTTTTATTCAGTTAATTCTGTTCATGAAGGTTTTTCTCTTTTGATAAAAATATAAAACTACAGAGTGCTCCTTTAATGTTGACAACCAGCGGCACACAGCTCAGCAGGACGCAGCTCAGACTGACTCGTGTTCACACACTTTGGATATTAACTGAATTAAATGAACAAACACACGACAGTCTTCAGTCACGCTGCAGCTCTGTGAGCTACATGCTAACGTCTGCGTGCTAACATGCTCACACTGACAGTGCAGCGTGTTTAGCAGCTATAACGCTCATCACTGTAGTTATCTGACTGCTTCTCCGCCTGGTCCGGTTCACTTCCTGTGTGACCGGACTGTTTCACTGCAGCTGAGTCCGAGCCGTGTTCAGTCTTGACACTTGCTCATCTAATCCAATATGAATAAAACCAAAACACGACTGTTCAATCAGACGATGTAGAAATCAGGAGAAAACCTCAGACCTCCTCCTGCTCCTGGTGTCGCTGTACCACGGACTCTCTACATGTATGTGGACTCTGGTTTGTCACATGGAGGATCAGTAAACGTCCTGAGGGGAACATGAAGGTCTGAGCCACATTTCATCACGGACGTGTCCTCCACAGAGACACCAACAACAGCTGTGCTGAAACTGTGTCGGACGATGTGACCGTAAAATCAGAACATGATGTCGAATAAATCAGCTGACAGGCGGAAAGTCCAAGTGTTGTTTTATTTCATGTGTTTAATCTTAATGTCAGAGTTTCTCTCCGTCGCTGCTGCAGCGAGATAAACATATTCTCATAATCTTCCTTCAGACAAAGACAGAAAGTGTCTCACTTCAAGGTTCCTGTCACGTTCCTCCGATGTTTCCATGAGACGAACAACAACTGAAGGTAAAGGAGCTTTAACACTTTGAGCTACTTGACGACACAAATATTGTACTTTTTACTCCACTACATTTACATTATTTGATAACTTTAGTTACTTTGTAGATCACATGCAGCATCAGAGGCTTGAAGGGTTCTTACATTTTGAATTCATTTATCTCATAGTTATCTCAAGGAAATTGAATCGAACGCAACTGGATTTGGTTTTTGTCTTTGAAGACGTTTCACCTCTCATCCAAGAGGCTTCATCAGTTCCTGCTCGCTTAATCCAGTTGTGTTCGATTCAATTTCCTTGAGATAACTATGACCTGGATGAATGAGAATATTCACAGGCTTCTTATCGGCAATCTGATTTTTTTTAAAAAAGGAAAATGTTGACTATCAGATCTGATGATGTTCATGTGGATATATATGAATAACTTTATCTTACTTGTTTATTTAATATTTACATTGAGATGTTACATCAATCAGTCAATCTTTATTTGTAAAGCACAGATTCACAACAAAATTAGTCTCATGACACTTTCTAATTTGTTCAGCAAACTGTTCAATTCATTTATGAACAGAGAGCCAATATCAGATACTCAGATACTTCAGATACTCAAAACACTGCTGCTGTTCATACGGTGATTTTAATTGTACCAAAGTAATATTTTTACACAAGTAGGACTTTTTACATCACTGATAGTTGTGCTGTTTCTACAATAAATACAAACATCACATTAAACTGTCTCCACTCAGGCCTCTCTGGTGTGTGTGTGTGTGTGTGTGTGTGTGTGTGTGTGTGTGTGTGTGTGTGTGTGTGTGTGTGTGTGTGTGTGTGTGTGTGTGTGTGTGTGTGTGTGTGTGTGTGTGTGTGTGTGTGTGTGTGTCATTAATCCCTGTGAGCGTGGTCGTGACGGTGATCTGCTGCTGGAATTAGAAAGTGTTAATCCGGCGCTGCTGCCTGCCGCTCGGCGCTCAGGCCTGAGGAACAAACAGAGCCTTTAAATAGCAGCGAGGCTGGAACAATGCGAGGTCCTGATGCTGTTTACTGCTCTCGTTACTCCGACACGCCGCCTCTCACAGTGTTTTCACCATCTTGTCATCTGTATCTGTGCGCTGCGGTTCACCGCCGGCCTGTCACATTAGCAGAGCTCTGCAGCCCCGAGCTGTAATTGTGGCGCAGAAACAATCTGTGGAAAACAAATAAACTCCTGTTTTGCAGCGCGGCTGCTCGTCTCCACCCTCCGAGGACTCTTTGAAAAGCTCTTTAATCTGCAGCCTGATTGAATCAATAAAAACTGCTGTGAGACTTTAAACCGCTCATTACCTTGTCATAACGCTGAGGGCTTTGTGATGGATGGCGAGCTAATAGCGCTGCCGCCGCACTTTAATTAAGGGCAGGGCCCGCAGCCAACCGGGAGGAGGCTGCGTGCTCGGACTCGTCATTGGACGCGTGGGAGGCGTGATGTCACGGCGGTGTCGTGGTGTGGCACGCTGCCTGCACAGGTGTAGGGCGGTGAGGACGGCGTGGGGCGGAACCACAGCAACACATTAATGCGGCATCCTTATGGGCTCAGCCCGGTAATTGTTTGGTGTCACAGCACAGACGGCGAGACGATGTAATCCAACAACACGTCTACCTGCGAGGCCTCTGAGGTCTGAGGTCGGCTTCTGTTTGTCTCAACTTTATTTATCCTCAGAGAGGCGACAGAGCTGCAGGCGACCCGGCCCAATCACATCACAGAACCTCACCGGGAGCTCTGGGAGGTGAGACGGGTCCAGACGGGACCAGAGAGGACACACAGACATCAGCACCACTAAAGCACCAGTACAGGTTTTTGTGAAGGTTTAAACGAACATGCAGCTGTTTTCATCCAGAGCAGAGTGAGTGACCTCTGACCTCTGACCTCTGACCTGCACAGACTCATCAAATCTCTACAATATTTTCTGAAGATTTGAGACACTCAGGATTTTATTTCCTTCACGGCTGCAGGAAACATCCCACTGACAGAACAGAAACACACTCAGTGCTGACGGAGGCCCAGTTCCAGCCGGTCCCACTCAGTCCCAGCCGGTCCCAGCCGGTCCCAGCCGGTCCCAGCCGGTCCCCGTCGGTCCCACTCGGTCCCAGCCGGTCCCCGTCGGTCCCCGTCGGTCCCAGCCGGTCCCAGTTGGCCCCGCTCGGTCCCGCTCAGTCCCACCCCTCAGAGTTTCCAGTTTCTACCTGGACGTGCAGGTATTTCATGGTTTGTCTCGGTGCCATGTTGTTAAGGTTGATGACATCATCTCGTCATCTTCTTCTGCAGTGTTTTAATGAGCTTCACCTGCTGTTATCAACAACGTCTAATGATCAGACAGGTCGGTGGAGGGAAACGTGCCTTAAAGGAGCAGTCTGTAGTTTTATTAAAGAAATGTTAATGAGCAGAGAAAGATCCTCATTGGCTGATAAATAAAATAAATAAACAAACTCTCTTTGTTTTCATGAATAAACAAACTGTCCTTAAAGAACAACACAGTTTATCCTGTTTGACTGTGTTTAATATGTGGCGGACCCTGCCACCTCTCAGTGTTCTGGGACCTTGTTGTCCTCTGAGAACAGCTGGTTTGTTCACTGATGGAAACAGTTTGTATTAATACTGTAAATATTAAAATCCGTCTATAAAACTACAGAGTGCTCCTTTAATTTTCTTTTGCTGATTTTCTCAAAATAAGATTTTTGGATGGGAACCTCGAACGTACGAGCTGAACAGTGAAGTACAGAATGATCTCTCAGTTACGGGTTAACCCTTCGGTGCCGGCAGGAGGTCCGGACTCCATCTGAGCTTCTTCATTCTGCTTTAAAAATACCTCCAGTGTGACCAGAAACACCAGAAGCAGAACTGAGACTGGATAAAGACCAAAACTGAAACTAATAAACAGTTAAAAGAAGAAGAAATCTGGACCTTTTCTCGCCTTCACTTCAGTAAAACACAAACAGGATGACAGGAGGCCTGCAGGGCTGCGAACATGTTCTGTACAGGTCCGGTAATGATTCCTGCTCCGGACCGTCGGAGCTCACATCGTTCTTCAGCACATGAAGCGTCTGCAGGGAGGACGCTCGCCTCTAATCCCTCAGATCGCTCACACATATCTCAGGCAGAGGAAGATAGTCCTGCTGGCTTCATCGCAGACGGACGCTATCGCCACGATTTATGTGACGCCATTATCATTAACCTTCCCTTCCAGGCATCAACACTCCTGCGAGGAGAAGTTCAGAGGTCAGAGGTCATGATAACACATTATGCAGAAATTAAGCAATGTGCATTAAACACGCTTCCTTATCTGAGCTGTAAATCCTCTGGAGACACGGAGGTGTGGAAGTGAGTCTGGCCTCAGAGCTGCTGCATCTCAGCGTTCACTCAGACTCACAGACATGTTCCGGAACAAATCTCCTCATCTAACCCAAACGGACCCGACTCTTCCTCCGTTACATGTCTGATGTTAAACAAGCCGGCTGCTTTCAGAATGTTTCGGAAATAAGAACGAAGAAAGAAAGAAAGAAAGAAAGAAAGAAAAACATTATTCTTTTCTCTTCGTCCTGCAGCATCAGAACCGTCTCATGTCTCAGGATCAGATTATTGTTTCTAATTAAATTCAGGCAGAATTGATCTGTTTTAGGTTGTTTATTCTTTCTTGACTCTGCTGCAGATTGAGCTCATATAAAGATGAAGAGATCTCACTTCATCGGCTGATTTGTTGAACGTGCCCAGTAACAGTGACGGAGGCTTTGTGGAGACCGACTGTTTGGTTCTGGAGCTGCAGTGAATCAGCACAAACACTAAACCCTCAAGAAGCAGGAAGTGGTTTCACCAACTTCCTCTTTCAGGTTTGCCAACAGAAGAAGAGGAGGTGAGAGAGTGAGACACATGATGGACCAGAACATAAACAGTGGACCCTGCAGAGCGCTGCTGGGCAGACTCGGACCCTGAATCCTCTTACGGACCATGTGCCTGCTCGTCATCGCTGCGACTCTCAGCAGCAGTTATATAAGAGTCCATATACTGTAAGCGGCTCCGCTAGCAGCCAACAGGAGCTTAACAATCCTCCAGTCAGCATGAGAAGCAGTTAAAACAATGATCCACGTCACCGACTCACGGGCCAGAAGGTCACAGCGCACAAAGCACCTCCGATTCGTTTGGGACAAAACCTCTGAAGTCCTGACGTCACCGGCGAGCTCCTGCGATCCGGCCCGGTCTCCATCCAGCAGCTCTGTAACAGGAGAAGAAACGAGCTGAGCTCTGCAGGTTTACTGTCGTTTGATGAACATCACTGTAAATGAGTTCAGTCGTATCCGTGACACACATTAAAGTTAGGAGACATTTCAGTGTCCACAAAACACTTCTGGAGCCGAGACCAAGTCTCCAGAAGCCCCTGAGACCCCAAACTGATCTGAAGAGACGTTATTCACACCGTCAGCGTGAGGTCACCTCGCTCACACTCTGCAGCCGGGGTGCATCCCAACACTTTCACCTTAGCAGCTACAGGGAAGGTTTCAGCTGAACCAGACAAGCTGTATGGATCCATCCGGTGCTGCTTCAGCTGTTCAGCAGAACGCTGCGACTCTGTTTCACTGTGAAGCTCCAGAACTGTTCTGTGGACTCTCTGTTGCTAAACTTCACCATTACCCATGAGCCTCAGCTGCTGCTAATGAATTCATTCAGAACAGGTACAGAGATTAAAAATAATCAGCAGCTCTTTGATCAGCCACCTGTTGGTGAAATGCATGCTGGTAGTTGTAGTGGCCTCCTCTCCCTGACCCTGGAGGCAGAGGACGCCTCTCGGCTCTGATATGAGGAAGTCCTCTCTGACTCGCCGTCTTCCGATTCTTCTGACCTTTGTTTTGTTTTGCTCGATGATCTCCTGACTGAGCGCCCACTCGCCAGACACACCCCACCCGCCTCCTGTCTCTGTTGTCATGACGACGGGCCGTTCGTCACCGGCGGGTGGGCGGGGACCGACCCACGATAGACACGTGGGACGACCTCTGACCTTTGATGGGGCCCAGACAGGCTGTTTTAAACCTGATGAACAGTAAGTGACCTTTACAGAGACAGATGATATGTGTTGTTTGGCTGGTTGTATTGTTGTGTCCTCCTTTGTTCCCTCTTTCTTCAGTTTTGTTTCCTCGTGTGTGTGCTGATGGAGTCTTTATTTAGCTCTTCTTCTTTTTCATGGAGATGAAGTTTGACCCAGAGACACGAGCAGCCTGAGACAACGGGACGCAAGTGGACAGTGTTGTGTTTACAGGGTCACAAGCAGACGAGCTTTTATCAAGATAGAGACGTAAGAATAACAATATCAACAGATATTATATGAAAATAATCTTTAGAAAGAAAGAGAACAGAAGGAAATGTCTTTACTGCAGAGATACTTTACTCTCCACTGTGGGTCAGACTCCATGAACACTCATCCTACATTTCCCACAATGCACCATAATGTCTGTCAGTGGAGCATCCCTGTCAGCCTCTTAATTCAGACTCCACTCTCAGGTTTGTAACACAGACCTGATGACATCACTATGACATCATCAGGGTTAACGTTAAACTTTAAATGTCACCACATATTTCATTTGTTTCCGCCAAAATATGAGAGGACGCCATCAGATCTTCAGATTGGACCCATATTTCACATTAATCGTTAGGCGGCGACCTCTAATGGTCGACGTTATGATTGCAGCAGAAAAGGAGGAAGTCAGGTGAAGTTCCTGCTTCACCTTTCTGTCCTTCACATGGAGAGATGCTGCTGTGATGAAACCTGCAGATCTGTAACTTTCTGTCAGCTGGTTATAAATACTTACTTCCTGTTTACTTCGCCTGTTAAATAATAATTTCATAATAATACCGTCAGTTCAGTTACTGAACATGTTTACACACATACATTAACTCATCTTCATCTCATGTGTTTGTCCAGAAAGAGCAAAGAAAGACTCAAACACTGAACCAATAAATATGAACCTGTCAGATAAACAACAGTTTATTAAACCGGATCATATTCATGACGAT
>CM077784.1:38606084-38623584 GCA_039737535.1 Lagodon rhomboides | reverse complement strand
TCACTGAAGCACTCCAGAGTCTGAACCTGTCTCACTGACAGCACTCCAGAGACTGAACCTGTCTCACTGAAGCACTCCAGAGGCTGAACCTGTCTCACTGAAGCACTCCAGAGGCTGAACCTGTCTCACTGAAGCACTCCAGAGTCTGAACCTGTCTCACTGAAGCACTCCAGAGACTGAACCTGTCTCACTGAAGCACTCCAGAGTCTGAACCTGTCTCACTGAAGCACTCCAGAGGCTGAACCTGTCTCACTGAAGCACTCCAGAGACTGAACCTGTCTCACTGAAGCACTCCAGAGACTGAACCTGTCTCACTGAAGCGCTCCAGAGACTGAACCTGTCTCACTGAAGCGCTCCAGAGACTGAACCTGTCTCACTGAAGCACTCCAGAGACTGAACCTGTCTCACTGAAGCACTCCAGAGACTGAACCTGTCTCACTGAAGCACTCCAGAGTCTGAACCTGTCTCACTGAAGCACTCCAGAGACTGAACCTGTCTCACTGAAGCACTCCAGAGACTGAACCTGTCTCACTGACAGCACTCCAGAGTCTGAACCTGTCTCACTGAAGCACTCCAGAGACTGAACCTGTCTCACTGAAGCACTCCAGAGTCTGAACCTGTCTCACTGAAGCACTCCAGAGGCTGAACCTGTCTCACTGAAGCACTCCAGAGACTGAACCTGTCTCACTGAAGCACTCCAGAGACTGAACCTGTCTCACTGAAGCACTCCAGAGACTGAACCTGTCTCACTGAAGCACTCCAGAGTCTGAACCTGTCTCACTGAAGCACTCCAGAGGCTGAACCTGTCTCACTGAAGCACTCCAGAGACTGAACCTGTCTCACTGAAGCACTCCAGAGGCTGAACCTGTCTCACTGAAGCACTCCAGAGGCTGAACCTGTCTCACTGACACACTCCAGAGACTGAACCTGTCTCACTGAAGCACTCCAGAGGCTGAACCTGTCTCACTGAAGCACTCCAGAGACTGAACCTGTCTCACTGAAGCACTCCAGAGGCTGAACCTGTCTCACTGAAGCACTCCAGAGTCTGAACCTGTCTCACTGAAGCACTCCAGAGTCTGAACCTGTCTCACTGACGCACTCCAGAGGCTGAACCTGTCTCACTGAAGCACTCCAGAGTCTGAACCTGTCTCACTGAAGCACTCCAGAGGCTGAACCTGTCTCACTGAAGCACTCCAGAGACTGAACCTGTCTCACTGAAGCACTCCAGAGACTGAACCTGTCTCACTGAAGCACTCCAGAGACTGAACCTGTCTCACTGAAGCACTCCAGAGACTGAACCTGTCTCACTGAAGCACTCCAGAGACTGAACCTGTCTCACTGAAGCACTCCAGAGACTGAACCTGTCTCACTGAAGCACTCCAGAGACTGAACCTGTCTCACTGAAGCACTCCAGAGTCTGAACCTGTCTCACTGACGCACTCCAGAGTCTGAACCTGTCTCACTGACAGCACTCCAGAGACTGAACCTGTCTCACTGACAGCACTCCAGAGACTGAACCTGTCTCACTGAAGCACTCCAGAGACTGAACCTGTCTCACTGAAGCACAGAGACTGAACCTGTCTCACTGAAGCACTCCAGAGACTGAACCTGTCTCACTGACGCACTCCAGAGACTGAACCTGTCTCACTGAAGCACTCCAGAGACTGAACCTGTCTCACTGAAGCACTCCAGAGACTGAACCTGTCTCACTGAAGCGCTCCAGAGGCTGAACCTGTCTCACTGAAGCACTCCAGAGACTGAACCTGTCTCACTGAAGCACTCCAGAGATTGAACCTGTCTCCATGCAATCTGAGTTCTAATTGATTCATTTTTATATTCAGCAGCAGGAATTAAACTCTGAGAAGAAAATAAGAGTTGTGTTGTGATGAAGCGACACAGTTCAGAGCGTGTTCCCTCATTAACGTAGTGAAACTGTGTCTCTGACAGATTCTAACTGGTTGTGTCCTTGTTGTAAATTCAGCATTAAATCAGAAGCTGAAGTTGTTTGTCTCCTTGTACAAAGTGTCAGTTTGTGGCAGCATGTCTGTACCAGCCTGTCTGCTTCTGTGTCTAAAGTGCTAAAGTCTTACCTGCCAACACTGATCAGCTGTTTGAACACACTGTTTACACTGATGTCACCATTTACACTCCATTTATGAAAGAAGAAACATGTTATTGATCTAAACATGTCACATGTTACAAAGACACTAAACAGGAACAATATAGGCTCCTTCTTTGTCCCCGTGGAGAAAGTCCCCAGACTCCCTTAACAAATGTGTCCGTTTAGTGAGTTGTTGAGTTGGAGACACTTTATAAACTCTGTGAAACTCTGTCTCTGACTCATTCTGCATTATTTGGACCTTCTTGTGAATTCAGCAGATGTTCTACATGAACTTCTTTCTGTCTTTGGCCTCCTCTTTGGACGTGATGACGACATGTTAATGTATAATATGTCTAACTGCTGGAACAGGTGCTCAGGTGTCCTCCTCTGGACACAGCTGTGTGGACCGACTGGACCTCGAACACCAGAACACAGCCTGGTGCTGACCCCTCCCTGACCTCTGTGTGACCTCTGTGTGACCTCTGTGTGACCTCTGTGGATCAGATTAGGTGTGAAGCAGGTCAATGTAAAGTCTACATGACTTGTCTCACTATTCACCTTGGTGTGTTGGTTATCCGCTGGTATTAGCCTGCTAGCATGCGCAGCAAGCAGCTTAGCGCACCGATCCGTCAGCGGTTGACCCCTGCGTGGCCTCGGCTCTGAGCGCAGGTTAAGGAAGATTTAATCTCTAACTGTGTATTACCTTTCAGCTGACTGCAGCAGTCATATGCTGTGGAAATGTCACTTCCACAAACGCACCACTGTGGCTTTCCCATCAGCCCCTGCAATCACATGCTCATTTGCCGCACTTTACTGCAGATTAAGATGGTGGAGGAGCTTACGGCAGATCAGGCTGCTGTTTAAAGCTTCGTATGGAGAACGTGCTCACACAAAATCTGTTGAGGAATGGCTCCCACACAATCTGTACACCCACCATACTGACCTTGTGCCTCTGGGCCAAGGCAGTGTCAGGCACCACCAACACCCCCCACATCACTCTGTAAAGGGAACTTCTGCTGTTTCCTCTATAGAATGTGAGAGAGTCATCCATCTCAGGAGGAACTGTGAGGATCATCTCTTCTGCTCGTCACTGTTTAATGTTCCTGCAGGCTCGGTGGAGAAACAGAGATGATCCAGCTGCAGGACGCTCTGTGAGATCGTCTCCTCAGGAGCTCAGACCAAAACCTCCAACTCTCCTCACAGGAGATTCAACAGTAAAGGAACAGTTCACCCAAACAGTGACCAACTCTGTTTCACTGTGAAGCTGACTTTCATCATCATGGAGGAAGTAGAGAAGACAGAGAGGAGATAGGGAGGAAGGAAAGGAGGAGGAGAGAGAGGAGGCAACCTCCTCTCTCCTCCTCTCTCCTCTCCTCTCCTCTCCTCTCCTCTCCTCTCCTCTCCTCTCCTCCTCTCCTCTCCTCTCCTCTCCTCTCTCCTCTCCTCTCCTCTCCTCTCTCCCCTCCTCTCCTCTCCTCTCCTCTCCTCTCCTCTCCTCTCCTCGCCTCTCCTCTCCTCTCCCTCCTCTCCTCTCCTCTCCTCTCCTCTCCTCTCCTCTCCTCTCCTCGCCTCTCCTCGCCTCTCCTCTCCTCCTCTCCTCTCCTCTCCTCTCTCCTCTCCTCTCCTCTCCTCTCCTCTCCTCTCCTCTCTCCTCTCCTCTCCTCTCCTCTCCTCTCCTCTCCTCTCCTCGCCTCTCCTCGCCTCTCGTCTCCTCTCTCCTCTCCTCTCCTCTCCTCTCCTCTCCTCTCCTCTCCTCTCCTCTCCTCTCCTCTCCTCTCCTCTCCTCCTCTCCTCTCCTCTCCTCTCTCCTCTCCTCTCCTCTCCTCTCCTCTCCTCTCCTCCTCTCCTCTCCTCTCCTCTCTCCTCTCCTCTCCTCTCCTCTCTCCCCTCCTCTCCTCTCCTCTCCTCTCCTCTCCTCTCCTCTCCTCCTCTCCTCTCCTCGCCTCTCGTCTCCTCTCTCCTCTCCTCTCCTCTCCTCTCCTCTCCTCTCCTCTCCTCTCCTCTCCTCCTCTCCTCTCCTCTCCTCTCTCCTCTCCTCTCCTCTCCTCTCTCCCCTCCCCTCCTCTCCTCTCCTCTCCTCTCCTCTCCTCTCCTCGCCTCTCCTCCTCTCCTCTCCTCCCCTCTCCCCTCCTCTCCTTTATCTCCTCTCTCAGACTTCTCTCTCCCACTCTTACTTCCTACCCTCTTATCCTACCTCCTAACCTCCTTCCCTATCACCTTCTTCTCTCCTCCTCCTCCTTTCCTTCCTTCCTATGTCCTCTCTGTCTTCTCTACTTCCTCCCTTCCTTTCCTGCCTCCTAACTTATTTCCGAGCCTCTCCTCTTTATTTTCTCCCTCTTCCTTTCTTTCTTTCTTTCTCGATACTTCCAGCTGTCTCCTCTACGTCCTCGCTTCCTTCCCCGTCACCTTCTTCTCTCCTCCTCTTCTCCATCTCCTCCTTCCCTTCCCTCTGTTATTCAGCTCTTTATCCTCTTCTCCACGCTCTTCTCCTCCTCTTCCTCGTCTCCACACACACTCGGTGTTGCAGAGTGTTGCCTCATGCAGCAGACCTGCAGAGGGAGATCAGAAGCAGCTCTAACTGCTTTAGTCATGAGTTTCTCTCCAGCAGGCTGAACGTTGGTGTCTTTAATATTTCAGGCGGCTGCTGCCGGCTCGGCGTTATCGCACCATGATGACATTTAGAGGCGAGGAGGTGTAACGCTGCTCCAACACAACCTGAGGACACGAACAGCAGCAGCAGAAGAAGAACTCACATCCTTCACTTCAGCGAGGATGTTGTTAGAGTTCAGGTCAGGTGAGAGGAAAGTAAACACCTGTTTACTGCTTTCATCACGTTAATGAACAGCTCGTTACCGTTCGTTAGCCGCTGCTTCACCCACGTCTGAACAGAGAGGAAGTTTCCAGCTTCGACTGGCTCAGTGTTCCCATCATCACACACAGATGAGTCTTTATTTTCCTTGTCTTAATCTCTGCCTTCTATCAAACTTAAACACCTGAAAGCTGTTTGATGAGTTTGTGACTCTCCCTGTTTTTTCTTTAAACCACTGAATATTTGAAACAAGAAGTCGTTGTGGAGAAAGAAACATATTATATTGTATTTTTGAGCCTGAACCGAATCAGAGCATAAACTCAGAGTTGTTTAAACTCCTCTGTGGTTTTACAGAAATATATCACCTGTATCCAGGTGAGTGGTTTGGTTGTGGGATGTGTGTGATGGCACCTGGCAACCCAACACGAAGGCCAAGGAGAGCACGAGCAACGACGGTTACTGTCCTTCAGTCCATGTCTCGTGTCTCTGTCTCTGTCCCTGAGTGTCTCTGTGTCTTCTCCTCTCTACATCTGAACACAAACATCTGAACTTTCTCCTCCTCACAGCTTCAGAACAGCCTCGTTACTTTAGTTTGATGCATCTGAGCTGAGTTATGGATTATTGTTATTTCCCAGCATCAGCAGACTGATGTCGACCTATCAGAGCGCATCATCACGCACGGCAGACGCAGCGAGACGAGACAAAGACGTAAAAGCCGTAAGAAGCCGTGAACAGACAGAGAGGGAGGCTGGAATGTGGAGAAAAGGCGTGTTAGTGTCTCGTATCTGCAGAGAGTTTCTGATTTTCTCTCTTTGTTGCTGCTCGGGACGCTTTACAACCCAACATGTGTCTATGTGACGTCCTGGGAATGAGACTCAACCTTCACACACTTGGATCAGTCTGCCCGGTGCTGTGATGACCTGCAGGGGGCGGGACTCCACCACAGAGTCATAGGAAGTTGTCAGGAGGTCCTCCTGCACTCCGAAGGACCTGAGCTTCCTCAGCAGATGGAGTCTGTTCTGACCTTTCTGTATGTTGCTGCAGTGTGATCAGTCCAGTCCAGTTTATTGTTCAGGTGAACTCCCAGGTGTTTGTAAGATGTCATCATCTAAATGTCTGTTCCCTGGATGTTCACCTGTGTGCAGGGTTGTCTGTCCACCACCAGCTCTTTGGTCCTCCCGGCGGTGAGCTGGAGGTGGTTCTGCTGGCACAAGTCCACAAAGTCCTTAATAAGTTCTCTGTAGGCTCCGTCGTCCCTGACGAGGCCAATGATAGCAGAGATAACTTCTGTAGATGGCTGTGGGCTGATTGGTGGAGAAGTCTGCAGTGTGCAGGGTGAACAGGAGAAGGTCCAGGACTGGTCCCTGTGGGCCACCGTACTGCAGACAGCTGTGTCTGACACACAGTCCCGAGTCCTCACATACTGTGGCCGGCTGCTGAGGTGGTCCAGGATCCAGGACGTGAGGTGTTGGTCCACATGAGAGACCTGGACGAGGCCACATCGAAGTCACAGCATCAGAAAGTCCAACATGAGACACAGCAAACAGCCTCCATCAAACAGGAGAACAGCTGTTCAACACAACAACATCCTCCTCAGCACCTCCTCACGATGCCCGTCACCCAGCTGCAGAACCGAGCCTGTCAGAACCCAGAGGTTCCTCACAGAGCAGCCCGGAGGTTTCCTCTGTCAGTGTGCATCATGTCTGCAGGTTCTGATTCTGGTTCAAGTTCTGACTCAGAGAATCGAGCACGAAGTGTTTTTAAGTGTCTGAACCTCCTCCGTCAGCTGGAGCCTCCACCCGATGTCCTGTGGAGCTGCAGGCCGGTGAAGTCTGTCAGCGAGCTCACGTCTTCAGATGACGACTTTAACATCACTTTTATTCTTCTGCTTTAAGTGAAGTCGTCTTTTTACAGAAACGTTCATCTTTTATTCCTTTTTCTGCTCTCAGACGACTCATCTGTTTTTAAATCCTCCCTTGTGACGTCTTCTTCTTCTTCTTCTTCCTCTTCTTCTTCTTCTTCTGCTTCTTCTTCTTCTTCGTCTTCCTCTTCTTCGTCTTCTTCCTCTTCTTCTTCTTCTTCTGCTTCTCCTTCTTCTTCTTCCTTTACTGCTTTTACTTTCTTATTGTTGTCTTTTTATTTATTCCTTTTACTGATTATTTGTTCTTAATTCCTTTGATGTCGTCTTCTAATCGTCCTTTATTGTTTTTTATTTATATCCATTTTTGCATTTAGAATTTTAAATTGATTATCTATTTTTATTTTTGTTCTATTTATTTTATTTTATTATGATTTCTATGATTTGGCCTGTTGTACTTGTGAGAACTCATTCTGACTGTTCTGTTCTGATTCAGCTGAGTCGAGTCGAGTCGAGTCGAGTCGAGTCGTCCTCGTGTTCGTCTCCTCTGTTCATTCTTTGTTGAATCTGTTTTTAAAGGTGCTCGTTAATAAAGTTCATTATGTAATATTATATATTATATATTAGAATATGTTGCACTGTAAAAAATGAAGCTACTAAATCTTGATATCACGATTATCCAATCAAATTGACGATAACGATATAATTGCGTAACTTGCCCGTCTCTCTCTCTGTGTTTCTGTGAGACTTTCTGCAGCCTGAACTATTAAAAAGTGCTCAGAAAGAACATTAACCAGAAGAAGAGATGAGTCTGTGTTTACAGGGTGACAGTGGTGCTGGATCTGAACACCTGGTCCACCTCACTGCAGGATAAACCTGATGTCACCTGGTGTCTGTGGACGTGTCTCCTCTCAGGTCAGTTAATCATCTCATGATCTGAGACGAGTCGTCCGGCTGAACGAGACGGACGTGTTGCTGTGCAGAGTAACAGTGACTCCAGAATTCAGGACAAGTTCAATATCTCAACTTTAACCCTGTGAACTGTGAGCAGAGAGCGACACCTAGTGGTCACCAGCAGGAACGTCTCCAGCAGAGCTGAACGATCATGTTCCTACAGTCACACACAGAAACACAGAAGCACAGAAACACAGAAACACTTTACTGCACCTCCAGTTTCTTTAGAAACAAAACAGTAAAGAAACGAGACGTGAACACAGTCTGAATGAAGTCCTGCACAGAATATGATATCAAAGACATCAGAGCAGAATCACAGATATGATATAAATATTTCACAAAACAACAGAAACCTTCATGAGCAGATGTCTGCTGAGAGACCACGTGATCTCCTCTGATGGTGGAGAGACCTTCTCACTGAAGATCTCACCTGGGTTAGAGCAGCTGCTGCTGCATCACTGGGAGGTGCTGAGGTGGAGGATCTGCAGGTGGTCCAGGATCTGCAGGTGATCCAGGATCTGCAGGTGGTCCAGGATCTGCAGGTGGTCCAGGATCTGCAAGGATTCTCTGTGAGAATGCTTGACAGCCCCTGAGGTTGAACCTGTGCATCAGTGAATTTCAGACTTTTCATTACTAATTTGTGTCAAATAATCAGTTCATGTCATTAATATTCAGTTTAATGAAGATAAGTTATAACTTTATGGTGAAACGTGTGATTTAGTGAGTCGGGTCGAGTCATCAGCTGCTGATGTTCATCGTCTTTTTTAAAACTGTTCTCAAATCTGTGTCAAAGGCAGAATTCTGTTCATCAACAAAACAAAATCGTGCCACAGTTTCAGTAATTTAATGACCTGATTTGTCTTGAAGGAAATGAGATGATTCACACCGAGGTTCACGTCGAGGAAACTACCATGAATCTGTTTACAGAACAGAACCAGTCGGACCAGTTGGACCAGTGGACACCAGCGTGTCTCTGAGTCTGTGATGGTCTGCAGGACTGGAAACCTTCTGCACTGAGAGAATAAAGTTTATTCTTCTGATCTGCATCACCGGAGTTCCTCGTCATCCAGTTTATATACGTGACGCACATCAGGACAGAAACGTGACGTGAAGGAAGTGAATCCAGAATAATCTGATGGATTCAGTCAGAGCTTCTCGTCTCATCACACAAGTTGTTTTATGTTTATGTTTACTTATAAATAAATAGAAAACAAATCATTAAATATTAAAAAGGTGTGTGTGAGGTTGATCAACACATTTAAATACTAAAATATAAAATATCAGTGATGTTAGAGCTGAAACAGTATGAACATCAGATCATGTTCAACACAGATTCAGTTTATTTGTCTGTTTATGAATTATAATGTTAATGAAACCAACAAACTGGAACATGAAACTGTGAGTTATTAACAAAATAATATCTAAAGCAACAGAGTAGATCTGTAACGTTTGATCTCTGTGAGAACAAACGTGAACATTTCAGGAATATTGATGTAAAAACTGCTGTTTTATAAAAGAGTGTCACCAATCTGTGAACCGTTCTGCAGCAGAAGATTTCAGGATGTTGAATGTGGATGAGTTAAACTTTAATATAACGTTGATGAAGTGTTCATGTTGGTTTATTGAAATAATAACGTCTCACTGTGTGAACACAACCAGCTGATGTTCAGCTCACGTGTCACCTGAGCTCAGGACTTTACACCTGTGATAGTTTCATCATGTCTCTGCAGCACCTTGATCTCCACCTGCAGGATCCAGTCTGTCCTCCTTTCTAAATGTTCTGCGGCTCTTCTGGCTCCGTCCTGGTTCTGTTGGACCTATCATCTGGTTATATCTTGATTCCATACCAGCTATCTTCTGGCTCTGAAAGAACTCTATGTTCCTGCTCGTTCCTGACTATCTCCTGGCTCCAGACTGGTTCTGTCTTGTTTCATATCACACCCTCAAACTGACCCGGCGCTCCCCGACCCGAGCTCCGTCCAGCTCTTCACAGGTCCAGTTAGTTTAAACCCCCTGAAGTCCAGCAGCTCGCTCGTGTTACAGCGAGCAGGGAGGCTCTGTGTGTTCTGGTAGTCGAGGGGGTCTCAGATTTGGACCTGAGCAGAGCTTCAGCTTTCTGCTGAGCAGGCGTTTGGGTTGTGTTGAGCAGCAGCAGGTTTCACAGATCACACAGGGTCAGAGCAAACAAATGACAAACTGCTGCGGGCTTTGGACCGACACCGGATACCCGACACCTCTGCTGCTCTGAGGCCTCTGCTTCATACACTGCTGCAACAGATGGATCTGTCTGTCTGTCTGTCTGTCTGTCTGTCTGTCTGTCTGTCTGCCTGTCTGTCTCTCTGCCTGTCTGTCTGTCTGTCTGTCTCTCTGCCTGTCTGTCAGTCTGTCTGTCAGCCTGTCTGCCTGTCAATCTGTCTGTCTGTCTGTCTGTCTCTCTGTCTGCTTGTCTGTCTGTCTGCCTGTCTGTCTGTCTGTCTGTCTGTCTGTCTCTCTGTCTGCTTGTCTGTCTGTCTGCCTGTCTGTCAATCTGTCTGTCTGTCTGTCTGTCTGTCAATCTGTCAATCTGTCTGTCTGTCTGTCAGTCAGTCTGTCTGTCTGTCTGTCTGTCTCTCTCTGTCTGTCTGTCTGTCTGTCTGTCTGTCTGTCTGTCTGTCCTGTCTGTCTGTCTCTCTCTGTCTGTCTGTCTGTCTCTCTGTCTGTCTGCCTGCCTGTCTGTCTGTCTGTCTGTCTGTCTCTCTCTCTGTCTCTCTGTCTGTCTGTCTGTCAGTCTGTCTGTCTGTCTGTCTGTCTGTCTGTCTGTCTGTCTGTCTGTCCTGTCTGTCTGTCTCTCTCTGTCTGTCTGTCAGCCTGTCTGTCTGTCTGTCTGTCTCTCTGTCTGTCTGTCTGTCAGTCTGTCTGTCTGTCTGTCTGTCTCTCTGTCTGCTTGTCTGTCTGTCTGTCTGTCTGTCAATCTGTCAATCTGTCTGTCTGTCTGTCAGTCTGTCTCTGTCTCTCTCTCTGTCTGCCTGTCTGTCTGTCTGTCTGTCTGTCTGTCTGTCTGCCTGTCTGTCTGCCTACCTGTCTGTCTGCCTGTCTGTCTGTCTGTCTGTCTGTCTCTCTGTCTCTCTGTCTGCTTGTCTGTCTGCCTGTCTGTCAATCTGTCAATCTGTCTGCCTGTCTGTCTGTCTGTCTCTGTCTCTCTCTCTGTCTGCCTGTCTGTCTGTCTGTCTGTCTGTCTGTCTGTCTGTCTGCAGCAGTGTGATGGTGTGTTCAGTGTCTCGTGTCAGTGTAGGAGCACAGTGCTCAGCTCTGTGAGGAGGTGTGACGGAGCTGCAGTGGTTTTCTCTGCCTGGTTCCAGATGCTGAGGCGTTCAGGTCCAGGAGGATGCGTTCAGGTCCAGGAGGGTGCGTTCAGGTCCAGGAGGGTGCGTTCAAGTCCAGGAGGGTGCGTTCAGGTCCAGGACGGTGCGTTCAGGTCCAGGAGGATGCGTTCAGGTCCAGGGGGGTGCGTTCAGGTCCAGGAGGGTGCGTTCAGGTCCAGGAGGGTGCGTTCAGGTCCAGGAGGGTGCGTTCAGGTCCAGGAGGGTGCGTTCAGGTCCAGGAGGGTGGGCAGGTCAGCACCATCATCTTCATCTTTAACACAATATACTTTACTTTACTGAAATAAGACATCAGTTTGTGTTACTCGTAATAACCTTGTCCACCACAAGGTGTCGCCAACTCATCTGTTATTAACAACTCACAGGTAAACACTTCGCCTTCGGCCTTGAAGTTTGTTCCTCTGCGCCTCCCGTAGTAGCAGTAAAAACATGGCGTCCGACAGCGACAGCGACGAGGACTTTGTGAGTTACGGGACTCCGCTGGAGCCTCTGGAGGAAGGTAGAGCGACATTTAACCCCGCTGCAGTCCGATTGTTTGTCCTTTAACACTGTCACACTGTTTCATGTTGTGAAAAAGGAGCCACGAAGTTTCCAGCGGGAACTTTAGGATGCTAAGCTAACGAGAAGCTAGCTAACAACAAGCTCCTGGCTGTTAGCTCCTGGTTTGTAACCCAGACTCCATTCAAATATCTGTAAGTTTTAAACTGTCGTGTTTATCGGCTGAATTAAATTATTCAGCGGACTGTCAGTTAAGTGTTTTATGAATTGTTCCGTCCAGCTGTGAATTCGGCTCACAAGTTGTTCTCAAATCAGCAAATAATGTCATTCAAACTTCAAGATTTTTTATTGTTCTTCTTAACGGTTTACTGTCGGTGTCAGTACCGGAGACGGAGAGTTAACCAGTGAGAGAGTAGACTTGTATGTGGAAGTGTAAATAGTGTGTCAGCTGTGTCTGGAGCTTCAGACAGCTTCATTCGTGCCAAGGAACAAAATATACGAGATTTTTATACTGACTTTGGCTCTGCTTGAAAAAAAACCTCTTTCGTTAAACATGTATTTTGCTGAGACTGTGTTGGAGTCTTGAGGTTTGTTGAAAGGAGGAGAAAGAAAGTAATTTTACTCAAATGATATGTTAAGATTTATTTATTCTGCTGAACTTTGTGGCACTTTGTACTTTTCCTCTACGTCAGACAGAAATATTAGACTTTTTACTTCTCTGCTGTTTATTCTTGCCTTGGAAATTAAATATGAAGAAGAGCTGCAGCACTCAGATGAGAAGAAACTGTCTGTCATGTTAAAACTGACAGATTTGATGCCGAGTACACTTTACTACAAAGCAAACCTGAATCTCCTCTGCAGCCTCGTGTGCGTAGTGTTTTGTGTAGTAACGTGTGCGTAGTGTTTTGTGTAGTAACGTGTGCGTAGTGTTTTGTGTAGTAACGTGTGTGTTGTGTGTTTGCAGACGAGCCGCTGAAGAAGCCCGTCCCGCTGCACGAGCAGACGGTGAAGGATGAGAAGGGACGGTACCAGAGGTTCCACGGGGCGTTCACTGGAGGCTTCTCAGCCGGTTACTTCAACACTGTCGGCACTAAAGAAGGTCAGTGCTGTTCACCTGTTCACCTGCTCACCTGCTCTGACTGAAGGGAGCAGGTCAGTCTGTGAGCAAAGTGGTGAACCAGCACTCAGCTTGATTATTTCTTTCAAAGGGTCAAAGGTCATATCGTGTTTCAGCTGTTACCTCCTGTACTTGTTCATTTCATTCCTGATGTGTGGTGTCAGTATTTGGACTTCTCATCCTGTGCTCGCTGTGTTGTGACTTCAGGCTGGGCCCCGTCAACCTTTGTGTCGTCGCGGCAACAGAAATCTGAGCAGCGTCATGCCAGACCAGAAGATTTCATGGACGAGGAGGTAGAGAAGTGTTTCCACTCGCCATCTGTTTGTGTTTTTAATCGCTGAATTTACATTTGAAACTCCAACACTGATAATTATACTTCAGTTACATGAGAGTCAGAGAAAGTAAAAATAAAATCTCCACTCCTGAACCAGAGCAAAGACGTGAGAGCTGCTCACTCATCCAGCTGCCATCTTTGTTTGTTTGGGTCCAGTGATGGAAGTTCTGTCTCTTCTTCACTGAACAGCAGACTTCAGAGTTTTTGTTAAATATCTTAAAAAATTATTTTGAATTTCCTGTTTATTCATCTGAGAGCTGCAACAATCATCAGTTAACTGTTCAGTTATCAACATAAAATCTGAGGAGAGGATGACCTGCAGCTCAGCGGTGGACAAAGTTTGTCTGATCTGACAGATGGTTTTGTGGAGAGCCTCAAAATAAGGACTGGACATCATTAGTGTGCTTTGATCACTATAACTGAAGTGTGGCTTAATTAGAAAGAGGAGAAGTCTGAACTGTATTTTCTCGTCCAGAAGGAGTGATGTAGGTGTAGAGGAGGTGTAGAGGAGGTGTAGAGGAGGTGTAGAGGAGGTGTAGGTGTAGAGGAGGTGTAGAGGAGGTGTAGAGGAGGTGTGGAGGTGTAGGTGTAGAGGAGGTGTAGAGGAGGTGTGGAGGTGTAGGTGTAGAGGAGGTGTAGGTGTAGAGGAGGTGTGGAGGTGTAGGTGTAGAGGAGGTGTGAGAGGAGGTGTAGAGGAGGTGTGGAGGTGTAGGTGTAGAGGAGGTGTAGGTGTAGAGGAGGTGTGGAGGTGTAGGTGTAGAGGAGGTGTAGAGGAGGTGTAGGTGTAGAGGAGGTGTAGAGGAGGTGTGGAGGTGTAGGTGTAGAGGAGGTGTAGGTGTAGAGGAGGTGTAGAGGAGGTGTAGGTGTAGAGGAGGTGTAGAGAGGAGGTGTGGAGGTGTAGGTGTAGAGGAGGTGTAGAGGAGGTGTGGAGGTGTAGGTGTAGAGGAGGTGTAGAGGAGGTGTAGAGGAGGTGTAGGTGTAGAGGAGGTGTAGAGGAGGTGTGGAGAGTGTAGGTGTAGAGGAGGTGTAGAGGAGGTGTAGAGGAGGTGTGTAGGTGTAGAGGAGGTGTAGAGGAGGTGTAGAGGTGTAGGTGTAGAGGAGGTGTAGGTGTAGAGGAGGTGTAGAGGAGGTGTAGGTGTAGAGGAGGTGTAGAGGAGGTGTGGAGGTGTAGGTGTAGAGGAGGTGTAGGTGTAGAGGAGGTGTGGAGGTGTAGGTGTAGAGGAGGTGTAGGTGTAGAGGAGGTGTGGAGGTGTAGGTGTAGAGGAGGTGTAGGTGTAGAGGAGGTGTGGAGGAGGGTGTAGAGGAGGTGTGGAGGAGGTGTAGAGGAGGTGTAGAGAGAGGTGTGGAGGAGGTGTGGAGGTGTAGGTGTAGAGGAGGTGTAGAGGAGGTGTAGGTGTAGAGGAGGTGTAGAGGAGGTGTGGAGGTGTAGGTGTAGAGGAGGTGTAGGTGTAGAGGAGGTGTGGAGGTGTAGGTGTAGAGGAGGTGTAGGTGTAGAGGAGGTGTAGGTGTAGAGGAGGTGTAGAGGAGGTGTAGAGGAGGTGTGGGAGGAGGTGTGGAGGAGGTGTAGAGGAGGTGTAGAGGAGGTGTAGAGGAGGTGTAGAGGAGGTGTAGGTGTAGAGGAGGTGTAGAGGAGGTGTAGGTGGAACTGACTCCTTGTTGTTGTCGTGTGTCAGGACTTCAGCGAGCACGGCATCGCTCCCAAAGAGATCAGCACCAGCCGGGAGTTCTCGTCCGGCCGCAGAGACGAGGTCAGAGAGAAGGCGAGAGCGGTCAGCGCTCAGGCCGCCCTGATCCCCGGAGACACGCTGCTGGAGGAGCTGATCGCACCTGCCAGGTAACTGCTGACATCCACACGCCACCGGGTCACCTGCACAGGTGAGACATCCTGTTCCCTCAGAGAGCCAATCACTGAACACAGGAGCTCCGTTAAGAGGAAGATTCAGCCTGTCACCAGATGTTTCACTTCAGTCGGACCATTAAAGCTGCTGCAGTGAAACAGCGAGACAGAAACGACCGATGTGTTTTAATCACATGACTTCTGGTGCAAACATTTATCTGTCCGTGTAGCAGATGATGTTCCAAGATCTACTCGCCAAACGGAAACTCGAAACACAACAATTATTTTCAGTACCAAGTTTTTCGGGGGGTTTTTTTGGCCTTCATACGTTTTTTATTGATAAGACCGCTTCAGAGATGACAGGAAACGGGATGCGGTTCGTGGTGATACGAAGCACAGCACCCCGGGCTGCAGCGAGGACAAAGCCTCCGTAGACAGGACGCTAACTGAGCTAATGGCTCCCCAAGTTTTTAAAACAATATGGTGTCTGCATTTGATAGTATCAAATGTTGCAGAGCTACAAAATAACTGTTCTACAATCAGATTTTCAACCCACAGCTGCACAGATGTTTGCATTATCACAATCTGTTGTTGTGTTTAAATGACTGAGAGGAGTTTCAGGAGATCTGAGAAAACTGATCTGAGGTGTGTTGGTTTTGTCCGTCAGCTTGTCCATCGGGGTGGAGCTGCTGAGGAGGATGGGCTGGAAGGAGGGTCAGGGTGTCGGACCTCGTGTGAAGAGGAAAGCTCGCCGACAGCAGACAGGTGCCACAAGTTTGTTCTGCTTCTAGTTATTTTTGTTTTCCAAGTTTTCACCAAAGAAACATCACAAAGTTTATCACTAAAATCCAGAGAAACATGGTTCAGGTTCTGTCTCAGTCCTTCTGAATTAATAAGCGTGAAAATGTTCTGGCCCGTCTGCCTTCAGCTTCAGGTGACACTGTGTTGATGATGAAGGTGCTCTCTCTGTTTATCTTTCGTCCCATCCTGTGTTTTCATTCATACTGTGACTGTCTGTGTGCTTTATCTCCTCCGGACAGACGGAGGCAGCAGAGTTTACGGCTGCGTGCGACCTCCTGCTGGGTCGGAGCACTCGGAGGTGAGATGCTTCCTCAGAACCGGTCCTCTTTACTGTAGAACCTCACAGCTGCTTCAGAAGAAGGTTAACATTCATGTTCCTTCCTCTCTCTGTCCGACAGGAGGAGGATGATGATGAAGAGTTTGCTCCGGAGAACGTGACCTTTGCCCCGAAGGACGTGACTCCGGTGGACTTCACCCCAAAGGTGGGGGTGAAAGGTCTGGGGTACCGTGGTCTGGACCCGGGCCTGGCGCTGCTGGGCGGAGGAGCAGCCGAACACATCGACCTGTTCCGGCCGCAGTCTGAGACGAGGAGTCGGCTGTTTGGAGACACGCGGGGAGGAGCACGGCGAGGAGGCGTGGCCGGACAGGTGAGGCCTCCCAACTCTGGATTATCTCTTCACAGATATTTAAAAACCTTTTTGGGTTGCTGTAACTGTTGTTGTTGGTGACCTCGGACCTGCAGGCGTTCGGGGTGGGTGCGCTGGAGGATGATGATGATGAAGAAGTTTACCACAGAGACTCCATGTCCAGATACGACAAGGTTCTGGGAGGAGAGGAGCCCGGAGACGGGCTGTACGGCTGGACGGCACCGCAGCAGTACACCAAGAAGAGAGGTGAGAAGATCCTGACCATCGAGAGAACAAAAAGCAACGATACAAGAATGTGCACGTGATTATTTAAGAAGTGAAGGACGACTCGTCCCGTAAACAGACTGACCTCAGAGATTCTCCCTCGTCTCTAAATAAAAGAAGGGAAGTCTCTCTGCTGTAAACGTCAGCTGACAAGACTGTCAGGCGTTTGGTTCCACAGCGAGCTCAGACGCAGCTGTTACACTTGGATTGTGGGTAATGTAGTACTTCTCTGTGAAATCATGAGTAAAGTGTGTTTTTCTTCTAACAAGGTTGATTTCATACAGACGTGTGTCTCCTGCAGGAGCTTTACTCTCCCTCACAGCTCAGCACAGACAGACGGCGTAACAGTGATCAGTCAGAGAGGTTTCCAAAATGTCTCTGACTGGAGACTGTTCGGTTCATCTGACTGACATTAGGAACACAGGTTTCACATAATCAGATAAAACTTGAATTAAAGAAGCCTGCTGATGTTTCTCAGGTAGAAGCTTTACCTGTTCACCGTCTCAGTTTAGCATGTGAGTCCAGGCTGATGTGATGTCATCAGTTCTGCAGGTGGACGTGTTGATCTGATGATGGCGCTGGATGAGACGTCAGGATCACCAGAGTTCTTACAGTTCATCCTCAGGGGAACAAGAATGAACCACATGTAATCACAGTTAAACTTTGATGACTCTCTCTTGTTCACAGACAAAAGCAAAGACGCGTCGTATCTCGGGAAAATCCTGGAGGGATTCACTTTGGCCCAGAAACCAGCTGAGGATAAACAGGTGAGCATCTTCAGACGGAGCTGATCCATCGCTGACTGTTCCTGAAACTTCTGATCATTTCCTTCTCCGTCTGTAGATCTTCCCTGCTCCTTCTCTGCCCAGAGACTATCGTCCGATCCATCGTTTCCACTCATCAGTCGATGTGTCACACCTC
>CM077784.1:38553584-38601084 GCA_039737535.1 Lagodon rhomboides | reverse complement strand
TTATTGGCTCATGTGCAGCACTCGACGTCTCGGTCTTTATGTCTTCATGTCTTTATGTCTCCCTCCAGGCTGAAAACTGTGCGCTCACGTCAGAGCTGGTGAAGACGCAGGAAGTGTCCTCTGTGAGGACGACCGACCCTGAAATAACAGAGCTGATCTGTCTTCTCTACGCTCAGAGGATTTTACTCAACACATCATCTCTTGCTCTCGTTTTGAATAATAAAAACTTTTGTCATTTGACTTTAATATATTGTTGTTGTTGTTGTTATTGATGCATTTCCCAGATGTTGGTCAGTTTAAGTACGGAGGGTGTAGAGCAGAGAGAAAACAAAGAGCTTTGAACAGGTTCTGACAGGTTCAGTGTTCTGGTGTCCCAGGGTCCGTGAAGGCAGCACCGTTGCTGTGGTAACTGCCACTTTTTTAAAACTCAAACCAACTTTAACCTGTTAACACATGCCCAAGTTGTCAGCAGCACAGATCCCACACAGTCTGAGACTCAGACGTGTATCTGGTCTCATTGGAAAGGTGACACTCTCAGTAATATCGTCCAAGTGTCTGTGTGATTCTGTGACTTACTGACTTTGTGCTTCAGAGGTTGGAATGATGGGGTTGTTTCCCCCTCGGCCTGACCTGAACACTACCAGGTCACAGACACAGGTCTTGGCTACCTGCAGTCCAAATGTGGAGTCAAAAGACCAAACCATGACATTTTTAGAATGATATTTCAACAGATATGTCCATGCGTTTTCTCCTAGGTCCTATTTGGAGACTCCAGATGGACACTTGGTTACCAAAGCTGTAGAACCAGAACCTAACACCTAGAACTTCACAACCTCTTTGCCTACAAACAACATCTTGGTATCTAATGAAAGCTGACAGCTTGGAGCTCCTCGCTGCTCTGTTGGTTTGGATGTCAGTCAATCTGGAAAATAATAAAATAAGCATAATCACAGTAATCATCATTATTTTTTATTCCGCCTGTGATATATTGATAAAAAAGTGAGTGAGAGAGTGGAGCGAGGACGCAGCAGAGACGAGAGTGGAGTTCACAGATGATGCTCAGTGTGCCACTCGCTGTAGCAGTCCCTGGAGACGGTGAAGCAGAGCGCCACGCTGCAGGATGAGCACTGCACCGTGGTCTTCATGCTGCAGTGCACACAGCGCCGCCTGCCTGCAGAACCGTCCACAGTGAAGTGTCGCGGCCTGTGTGCTGCACCAGGAGGAGCAGAAGGAGGTGCCTGTGGAGGAGCTGTGGAGGCGGAGCCCACCGCCTTCAGCTCCAGCACCAGGGCCTCCCGGAACTCCTTCTGCGTGAGAGGGGCCTCCTGCCGCTCCCTGGCCAGCTCCTGGTGCAGGATGAAGGCGTTGACGATGCCGATATCCAGGAAGTGGTAAAACAATGTCCGGTACCACTTCCTGGTTTTGCGGAGGATGTTATAGTATTTGATCATGGCGTCAGAGAGGTCCACTCCTCCCATGTGCTTGTTGTAGTCGGTGACGGCTGGCGGGGCGGGGATGGCCTGCTCCGCCCACCGCCCGTCTGCCCTCACCCTCCTCTGCACAGAGTCGTCTGCATGCGCCTGGTGGATGGTGGAGCAGAGGCTGACGTCCCTCGTGTCCCTCCACGTCACAAACAACAGTGGACCCTCTCTGATCCAGCGGATCGTCCCCCGGGGAGACCTCCTGTCAAGCCCACCGGGCCGGTCTCTGGGGAACCCGATCCGCTGTGCTCTGATGGTCCCACAGGCCCAGACGTGTTTCTGCAGCAGGTCCAGGAACAGGGCCGGGCTGGTGTAGAAGTTATCTACATACAGTTTGTAGCCCCGCCCGAGCACGGCCACGTCCATCAGGTTCATCACGGAGTCGTAGCTGAGCCCTCGGACCACCGGAGCTCCTTTGCCCTCATAGATGAAGAAGTCCCACGTGTAGCCTGCAGAGGAGTCTGCCAGCACAAACAGCTTGTAGCCCCATTTCGTGGGCTTGTCTTTCATGTGCTGGCGCAGGGATATACGGGCTTTCGACTTCACCATCCTCTCATCGATGGAGACGTGCTGCCTGGGGTGGAAGTGGGCCCTGCACGTCTCCCGGATCTGAGTGTACATGGGCTTCACCTTGCACAGCCGGTCGTACTCGGCGGTGCCCCTCCTCCTGGCGTTGGCCTCGTCTGCCTCCGGGGAGCTGAGGTAGAGGCTGCGGGAGATGGCTTGGAATTTCCGTCCAGAGATCACTGATGGAGGGAACGGCAGGCTGTAGAGGTCCGACCTCCTCCAGTAGTCCCGCAGCGTCTTCAGATCCACCAGGCCCATGTAAACAACCATAGTGATGTAGGAGTAAAGATCCGCCAGGGTCATCTCCTGCCACGCCTCAGGGTGGTTACTCTGACCGTAGCTGTTGGAGTTTCTCACAATCTCCAGCAACATGGCCTTGGTGATGTAGAGGTGGAACAGGTCCAGCGCAGAATACCGCAGCCCTCCTGCCAGCTGCGGTCCAGGACTGCGCGCCGGCCGAAAGACTGGCTGTGGTGGAACGATGTCATCCACATCAACTCCCAGCCACGGCTCTCCTGACAGCTCCCTGCCTTGACTCCCTCCTCGTCCTCGTCCCACCTCTCTTCCTTCCCCTCTCGCTCGTCCTCGTCCTCTGCCTCTTCCTCTCACACTTTCTCCATCTCTTCCTTTCCCATTCACCCGTCCTCTTCCGACTCCTCTCCCTCCGTCACAGCCTTCCTCCTCTCTTGCTCTTAGACTTCCTCCTCTCTTGCTCTTCGCCTGGGTGGAAGTGGGTGGCTGCTCCTCTGCCTCTTCCTCCTGACCTTCCTCTTCATCGTCCTCTTGCCCATCCTCTTCATCATCGGCTCCTGGCTCCCAGTCGGGATCGGGGTCATCGGGGACAAGTGATCTCGGTCTAAAACATCAAATTGCAAGACATCATTAGCTTTTCATCCCCACACGACCGAACCTGTACATTTATGCATGTGAAATGCCCCCCAGCTCACACACACACACACACACACACACACACACACACAAATTGAATTGACTGAATTGAGTTTACTTTTACATTTTCATTTTCATGAATTATGAACATTTCCACCAGCCACTCTCAGATGTTACCTGCATTTGAATGATGGCTGGTGCTAATTTCCAGCCCTGATCAGGTCACACACGGACGCACATCCATGATAGAGTAATGTCTGTTTTTATGCATAATACTCAGAATGCAATTACTTTCTGGTGAAAAGAATCGTGAGGCCCTTCAGAAGATACTCACATCTCCAGGTCAGGATCCACCCCATCGTAGAAGTCCTTCTCCCAGTCTGGATCCTCAGAGATCTGACTTGTCTCCGAGTCAGAATCTCCATCATCCAGCCACCTCATTGTCATGTCCGCTGCCTCTGCAGCCATCTATCTATCTATCTATCTATCTATCTATCTATCTATCTATCTATCTATCTATCTATCTATCTATCTATCTATCTATCTATCTATCTATCTATCTATCTATCTATCTATCTATCTATCTATCTATCTATCTATCTATCTATCTATCTATCTATCTATCTATCTATCTATCTATCTATCTATCTATATCTATCAATATTTCACTGTCTTACTGTCTATCTATAACCAACCAACGTCAAATAACCGCGCTCACAATCGCTAATCGCCAGGTATGCACGTGAAAGCGTCATATGACGCACCATTGGAAACCTCAGACTATTGGCTAACAGGATATCTAATTCATTTCACTGGAAATTGCCATTGGCTCATTTTGCTTCTGATCGAAGCCATCCCGCCCCAGCCTGTTGTGTCCCGCCTCTGAGGCACCGATTGGCTCATGAGTGGTGTCAATCAAATCACGACACCATCACGGTCACGAATCACGCGTGAGATGTCCGGAAATACGGAAGTGCAAATGCACGCGAGCCCAAACACAACCATCAACAACAACAACAATATATTAAAGTCAAATGACAAAAGTTTTTATGATTCAAAACGAGAGCGAGAGATGATGTGTTGAGTAAAATCCTCTGAGTGTAGAGAAGACAGATCAGCTCTGTTATTTCCTCCTGTTTTCTTTGAAAACATTTTTACAAACTTTAATACAATAATTCAGCCTGTTTGGATGCTTCGGTGCAGTCGTTCACATGCAGACTGGTTCTGTTTCCTTGTTGTCAGAGTCCTGATTGTGTTTGTTCAGTATTCAGAGTCTGAACACGCAGCAGAGCTTCACCTCCACAATATGAGATGAATGGAATCAGGCGTGTTGTTAGACCAGGGGGGTATTGCACAAAACCAAGATAAGGGATTAAGTCGGGATATGTTGGTTATCCTGGCTGAATTTAGCCTCAAGTCGGTTGCATGAAAGCAGGTCAGACTTAACCAGGCCAAGTTACTATGGTGATTTATTCTCTGAGGCTAGCCTGCTCCAGACCAGGCTAACGGCCAGGCTAACGGCCGGGCGCAACGGCCAGGCGGCCAACGGCCAGGCGGCCAACGGCCGGGCCAACGGCCAGGCCAACGGCCAGGCCAACAGCCAGGCTAAGATTAATCCTAGTGATTCACCTGCATTTCCACCGTCAATCCTGTGAGGAATCAATGTGTTTTACAGCGTGTCCATGGTCATTCTAAGTATGTTGCATCATTTTAATTATCCTGCATTAAAATATTAAATATATATTGTCATTTCTCATTTCATTCAAATCTGTTGGCTGTTTGTAACTGCAACAGTCTTTTTATATTGATTCAAGTGGTAGTATTATTACTCAGGCCAAGTGCTATATTGCTATGCTAATGAAGACTGCTGGTCAAGTTGCCATCAGATTTCATAAATATGTGTTTTATTGCAGTAATTGAGATTACAAAACACAGCTGATGAAGTGCAAGTGAAGGGCAATATAGTATATATAGGTCCAACTCCTATTCACCTGTTCCCTCTTCATAATGGCTTGCCCTTTTTTGGAGGATGTGCTGGATGAGGAAGCCCTAATCCTCAGACGAGCATTTAGGCATGAAAGAGTCTTCCGGGACAGGTCAGACCCATTGGCTGTTGGAGATGACTATCTCATTGAGAGATACAGATTCTCAGGTGATGGACTAAGATATTTATGTAGGCTGCTGGGTCCAAAAATACAGCACCAGACGGCACGAAGCCATGCTCTCACTGTACCACAGATGGTCTGTGTTACATTGAGATGTGTTGCAAGTGGGAGCTTCCTTTATTCTGTTGGGGATGCAGAGAACCTCAATAAAGGAAGCACCTGAGGGTTTCCCCGGACAGGGCCTGTGATGTCATTGCTGCATGTGCAGTCCTGCATGATCCTGGAAAAGAGAGAGCAAAAGCAACACAGATTAAAACACTGTATCGCAGTTATGGTTACTGTGTGCACTGAAATACTCACTTCTCTTGGTAGTTTCTGGATTTCTAGGTCCAGTTTCCTGAGTGAACGGCGTTTAATCTCAAGATCCAGCTCCATTTCTTGGAGCGTTCTCTTCTTGAGTTTAATTTTAACGTCTGGCAGCTCTGTCTCTCCAGGTGCTTTGCGTAAAGTCTTCTGACAGTTTGTGAAGTCTGTAAAAGACATGTCAATTAGCACAGCAGGATTTGTGCATAATGTAGATTTACTTTAGCCAATACTCATAATGTTACCAGGCTGCTTAGGAGACTGTGCAGCATCTGGGTCCTGTTACACATATATTTTCTATTAGCACCACATCACTGACTTCATGTCCTTTATGGACTAAATAAGCAGGATATTTCCATAAAATTGACATACCTCAAGTCTTCTGGAGTCCAGTGACAGTCTCCTCATCTGCAGAAGTGCATTCTGCAGCTGCAGATGTGCCTTCCCCCTGTCATACACATACATGTACTGAGAGAACTTGAATTAAGATTTCACAGACATACCAAGCCTGTGACTTCAATACAATGTACTAACCAGATCATCTTCTGGTGGCTCAAAGTGTGAGCGTGTTCCCAGACACTGCAAGGAAATCCAGAGTCAGACAGTATAATATATTTATTTGATTGTGTTCCATGTACCTTGTATGAAGTGGACAGTTTCTGTGGCTGGGACAGAGTCAGTTACTGTCCCTCCCTGGATCCCCTCCATCACTGGCCTCCCTTTATTTGAAGGGAGTGCCAGCTCCTCCGCTGGGGTCAAATCCTGCTTGGTGGGCCCACTGTGCCAGTTCTGATCTATTCACCTCATTTGTTCACTGTTATCTACTTTAAAGTCACTTACCAGCCTGCAAAATGTTCTGGTAGGCTATTTAATTTGAACTTGCTGCCAGGTCCTTTTATGGCCAGACAAGTTTGTTCTTTATGAAGGATAGAAAGATAAAATAGATAAAAACGTAACATGAGGAAAATAGATTAAATGACACACATTGTGGATAATTGTTTGCTTTAAATGTGGCAAGTAGAGGTGCATGTTACTCAGGAAATGTAGAGTATGATTAAGTGCAAAGTGTACAACAGTTGATTAGTGGACTTGAAAAGTAGCTCCTTTAGTCCTTTAACTGTAGCCTAATGATGACAGTTCCAGCGGAGCTCTGTTTATTAACTGTACAGTTTTGGACTACTTACGCATTAAGCCGGTCCGCTATTGTCTGCCAGGCTTTCTCTCTTTCGTTAATTATGGCATTGCCTTTTTTTCTTATGATATCTTTCCCTTCTTCATAGAACTCCATCAGGAGCTGTTGTTCAGCGGCCTGAAATATGAAGCGCGACTCTTATCCATGTTCCCATCGGTGATTCTGTGAGCGATCGCGAGGTCTATTTGAGTTTGCCGTGAACACGCACTTATCCCAGCTACCTACACCTGGCTTGACATAGCTGCACCTTTTCATCCTGGCTCGGCAAACGTGCAACCAATGAAGCCAGGATGCGCCAAGCAGGCTAGGTCAAGCCGCGCTTGCTCACTTATCCTGGATTTCTTGTGCAATACCCCCCTGGGCATTCGGGGCTATAGCCCCGGATGTTTTGGGCAATAGCCCCGGATCTCGCTGCCTTAAAAAATATATATAATTGCCTAATGATGAAAATAGCTCAGCACCCCTAAAGCTCTGACCCTAGAATCGCCCCTGCATCTAACCTACATTAAGTCAGTGCAGGTCAGCGTTTAGCAAGCTAATGGCTGCGTTCGTGATCGCATGCATTTGCGCATATATGCACGAGACTTGAGAGGATCCGCCAGAACTCGTCATAAACACGTCAAGTTCCCACCACCTCAAGTCGGACACAGGTGCGCTTCACGGACTTTGCACAAAGAATATGGCCAATCTGCACAGTGTTGTGTGAGTCTGCACAGTGTTGTGTGAGTCTGCACAGTGTTGTGTGAGTCTGCACAGTGCTGTGTGAGTCTGCACAGTGTTGTGTGAGTCTGCACAGTGCTGTGTGAGTCTGCACAGTGTTGTGTGAGTCTGCACAGTGCTGTGTGAGTCTGCACATTGTTGTGTGAGTCTGCACAGTGTTGTGTGAGTTAAACAGTTTTCATTAGCATCAGGCTTGAAACTCAATGTATCTAAATGTGAATTATTGCCCATACACAATTGTGACAATACTTCCATAGATAATATCCCAGTAAAAACCACGGTCAAGTATTTGGGCATTCATATCACAAAAAATGTAATTGCAAGACAGCAACTGAACTTTTCTGGAAGAATTAAAAAAACTAGAGATATTTTTAACCTTTGGCTTCAGGGAGACTTAACATTATACGGCAGAGTCCTTTTGTCGAAAGCTGAAGTGTTGTGTGAGTCTGCACAGTGTTGTGTGAGTCTGCACAGTGTTGTGTGAGTCTGCAGACTGCTGTGTGAGTCTGCACAGTGTTGTGTGAGTCTGCACAGTGTTGTGTGAGTCTGCACAGTGTTGTGTGAGTCTGCACAGTGTTGTGTGTTCACAGCTCCCTGGCAGGAAACATCAGACATCATCCAACAGTCTGATGTTTCATTAGTTTGATGACAGTCTGAGACTTTCTCAAGCTGAAAAATCATCTTTTAAACCAACAGACATCATATGTGTAGTTCATGGTTCAACCCAAGCAGGTCAAATAATGATTCGTCTCTTCTGTAGGGTCCAAACTGTAGTTACCACGTCATGTGATGCACCGCAGCCCTAAAAGACTTCTTCCATAAGCTCACATTGTGAAAGAAGCAGCTGTAAAACGGAGGAAACATGTTTCAGCTTTTCATTAGAATTAACAAAGCTCCACCTCCAAAACTGTTCCAGGTTTTAACGTGAAGTCCTTGATGGACCTGCACTTCAGAGGAGAGGGAGTGTAACATGATGACAGAGGAAGAGAGATTTCATAGAATTTAGGGAATCTTTTGTTTGTGTGTTCATTTTCTTTACTTTGTTTCCTCCATGATGTAAAGTGTTTTCATCCATCTCCATGCTACATACTCCGGTACAATAGGTGGCGGTATGCACCTTAAAAGTGATGGTTGCTACCCGCCATGAAATCAGAAGAAGAACATGAGAACAGGGAGGAGCCAAGGACGTCATGACACACACACACACACACACACACACACACACAGATTAACTCACCTGACTTCCTCACTGAGGGGAGGAGCAAACGACAGGTACATGAGAACAGGGAGGAACCTGAAAGTGAAAGTGTCCAGTCAGACTCCATGTTAAGAGGACGGAGCAGCAGGAGAACAGCTGAAGTCTGAGGCAGGTGAGTGTTAAACACACATTCTGATTATTTACTGTGACTTTACTGACTGTGAGTCAGTTTTCTCCCTGTGGACTGTGGAGGAAAGAAATGTTGGAGTGAAGTCAACAGTCTGATTCATCTGTGGACACAAAGTCCTGATTGGCTGAATAATACTCTTTAAACCTACAGTAACCCAAGAAAACAAGCACAGGTGTGAAGAAAACTGAGCAGGTGGACTTCTGGCTGCTTTTATTATCCTGTATAATGTGTGTGTGAAGGGGAGAGAGAGTGTGTGTTACTTCCTGCTCTCTCCGTCTGGTGTGACTCTTGAACAAACTTGTTTCCTGATTCTTGTGTCCTGAGCTCACAGCTACTGTTTCACCTCTCAGACTGACTTCAGAGCAGAAGATGAGTGTTTGTGTGAAGGAGGAGGAGGACAGAGCAGAGTCTCCAGGATCCAGCTGTCTGTCTATGAAGAGTGACCGGTCCAAAGATCGTCCTCCAGTCTTCAGTACTGAACCTGGACCATCAGACTCAAAGTAAGACAACTGACACTAACTCATTCATGTTTTCTGTTCCCTCTCTCTCTGCCATGCTTTGTTTGGTTGATTCTGTATTTTTATATTCAAAATTCATCTCAGATGTATTTTCTTCCTAAATCTACCAGACTTTTCTCGGCTCATGTTCCTCTTACTATCTGTGGCAGCTGTCAGTCTCCTACAAAGCTGTAATCTGATCTAAGAGCACAAAGAGAAAGTTTGAAAGCTCCTTTTTATCAACAGTAGCAGGAGTTTGTGTGTTTAGAGCTTCTTAAATTACTTTGTCATCAGAGAATTTCTCAAAGATTCATGTGATATAAATACAAACATGTTGGTGTTTGCAGAGTTCAGTCCAGCAGACAGAGAGCAGAGTCTTCAGGATCCCTCCCTCGGAGGATCTATAAATGGATCACATCGAGATGTACGTATATCTGTCTGCTGATGTCTTCATGTCTGAACACACTACTTGTTGTTTGAATACATTTGTTATGTCGCACATGAACCAATCAGAAAGCAGTTTGTTCTCTGTATGCACAGATGGAGATGGAGAAGAGTCAGACAGCAGCTTGAGACAAAGCAGCACTTTAAACAACAGTCCACATTAGCTTTCCTGCTAACATCTGCTCCTCCTCTAACGTACAAACACACACCTCGTCCTGCAGATCGACTTGTTGAACAAGAGACCCAACAAACATCCAGTGAGGAAAAGTGCACTGCTAACATCTATTTTCAGGCTACAGCAGATAGCTAATTAGCTGCTCAGTTTCAGCACATTAAACAGCTTAAAAATGTCGCCTGCTTCATTACAATACGTTCATTTAGCTGACGTTTGTATCAAAGTGACTGAAAATAACTGACTGAACCATGTGGATACAACACGAGCTGATCAAATGTATCAATTATGCTAAAATGGTTCAAGTGCTTCAATTAGAAGCAATAAGAGATCCAGAGAGATTGTTTTTATGGACCAAGGTGCCGTCTGAACGGAGAGTTTTCAGTCTGAACAGGAGAGTTTTCAGTCTGAACGGGAGAGTTTTCAGTCTGAACGGGAGAGTTTTCAGTCCGAACGGGAGAGTTTTCAGTCTGAACGGGAGAGTTTTCAGTCTGAACGGGAGAGTTTTCAGTCTGAACAGGAGAGTTTTCAGTCTGAACAGGAGAGTTTTCAGTCTGAACAGGAGAGTTTTCAGTCTGACAGGAGAGTTTTCAGTCTGAACAGGAGAGTTTTCAGTCTGACAGGAGAGTTTTCAGTCCGAACGGAGAGTTTTCAGTCTGACGGGAGAGTTTTCAGTCTGAACGGGAGAGTTTTCAGTCTGAACGGGAGAGTTTTCAGTCTGACGGGAGAGTTTTCAGTCTGACGGGAGAGTTTTCAGTCTGAACAGAGAGTTTTCAGTGTGAACGAGAGAGTTTTCAGTCCGAACGGGAGAGTTTTCAGTCTGACGGGAGAGTTTTCAGTCTGAACGGGAGAGTTTTCAGTCTGACAGGAGAGTTTTCAGTCTGACAGGAGAGTTTTCAGTCTGACAGGAGAGTTTTCAGTCTGACAGGAGAGTTTTCAGTCTGAACGGGAGAGTTTTCAGTCTGACAGGAGAGTTTTCAGTCTGAACGGGAGAGTTTTCAGTCTGAACGGAGAGTTTTCAGTCTGAACGGAGAGTTTTCAGTCTGAACGGAGAGTTTTCAGTCCGAACAGGAGAGTTTTCAGTCTGACAGGAGAGTTTTCAGTCTGACAGGAGAGTTTTCAGTCTGACAGGAGAGTTTTCAGTCTGAACGGGAGAGTTTTCAGTCTGACAGGAGAGTTTTCAGTCTGAACGGAGAGTTTTCAGTCTGAACGGAGAGTTTTCAGTCTGACAGGAGAGTTTTCAGTCTGAACAGGAGAGTTTTCAGTCTGACAGGAGAGTTTTCAGTCTGAACGGGAGAGTTTTCAGTCTGACAGGAGAGTTTTCAGTCTGAACGGGAGAGTTTTCAGTCTGACGGGAGAGTTTTCAGTCTGAACGGGAGAGTTTTCAGTCTGAACGGGAGAGTTTTCAGTCTGACGGGAGAGTTTTCAGTCTGAACAGGAGAGTTTTCAGTCTGAACGGAGAGTTTTCAGTCTGAACAGGAGAGTTTTCAGTCTGAACGGGAGAGTTTTCAGTCTGACAGGAGAGTTTTCAGTCCGAACGGGAGAGTTTTCAGTCTGAACGGGAGAGTTTTCAGTCTGACGGGAGAGTTTTCAGTCTGACGGGAGAGTTTTCAGTCTGACAGGAGAGTTTTCAGTCTGACAGGAGAGTTTTCAGTCTGAACAGGAGAGTTTTCAGTCTGACAGGAGAGTTTTCAGTCTGAACAGAGAGTTTTCAGTCTGACAGGAGAGTTTTCAGTCTGACAGGAGAGTTTTCAGTCTGAACAGGAGAGTTTTCAGTCTGACAGGAGAGTTTTCAGTCTGACAGGAGAGTTTTCAGTCTGAACGGAGAGTTTTCAGTCTGACGGGAGAGTTTTCAGTCTGACAGGAGAGTTTTCAGTCTGAACAGGAGAGTTTTCAGTCTGACAGGAGAGTTTTCAGTCTGAACAGGAGAGTTTTCAGTCTGAACGGGAGAGTTTTCAGTCTGAACAGAGAGTTTTCAGTCTGACGGGAGAGTTTTCAGTCTGAACGGGAGAGTTTTCAGTCTGAACGGGAGAGTTTTCAGTCTGAACAGGAGAGTTTTCAGTCTGAACAGAGAGTTTTCAGTCTGACAGGAGAGTTTTCAGTCTGAACAGAGAGTTTTCAGTCTGAACGGAGAGTTTTCAGTCTGACAGGAGAGTTTTCAGTCTGACAGGAGAGTTTTCAGTCTGAACGGGAGAGTTTTCAGTCTGACGGGAGAGTTTTCAGTCTGAACGGAGAGTTTTCAGTCTGAACGGGAGAGTTTTCAGTCTGAACGGGAGAGTTTTCAGTCTGACGGGAGAGTTTTCAGTCTGACGGGAGAGTTTTCAGTCTGAACAGAGAGTTTTCAGTCTGAACGGGAGAGTTTTCAGTCTGAACGGGAGAGTTTTCAGTCTGACGGGAGAGTTTTCAGTCTGAACGGGAGAGTTTTCAGTCCGGACGGGAGAGTTTTCAGTCTGAACGGGAGAGTTTTCAGTCTGAACGGGAGAGTTTTCAGTCTGAACGGGAGAGTTTTCAGTCTGAACGGGAGAGTTTTCAGTCTGAACGGGAGAGTTTTCAGTCTGAACGGGAGAGTTTTCAGTCTGAACGGGAGAGTTTTCAGTCTGAACGGGAGAGTTTTCAGTCTGACGGGAGAGTTTTCAGTCTGAACGGGAGAGTTTTCAGTCTGAACGGGAGAGTTTTCAGTCTGAACAGGAGAGTTTTCAGTCTGAACGGGAGAGTTTTCAGTCTGACGGGAGAGTTTTCAGTCTGAACGGGAGAGTTTTCAGTCTGAACGGGAGAGTTTTCAGTCTGAACGGGAGAGTTTTCAGTCTGAACGGGAGAGTTTTCAGTCCGAACGGGAGAGTTTTCAGTCTGAACGGGAGAGTTTTCAGTCTGAACGGGAGAGTTTTCAGTCTGAACGGGAGAGTTTTCAGTCTGACGGGAGAGTTTTCAGTCTGACGGGAGAGTTTTCAGTCTGAACGGGAGAGTTTTCAGTCTGAACGGAGAGTTTTCAGTGTGAACGGGAGAGTTTTCAGTCTGAACGGGAGAGTTTTCAGTCTGACAGGAGAGTTTTCAGTCTGACAGGAGAGTTTTCAGTCTGACAGGAGAGTTTTCAGTCTGACAGGAGAGTTTTCAGTCTGAACGGAGAGTTTTCAGTCCGAACGGGAGAGTTTTCAGTCTGACAGGAGAGTTTTCAGTCTGAACGGGAGAGTTTTCAGTCTGACAGGAGAGTTTTCAGTCTGAACGGAGAGTTTTCAGTCTGACGGGAGAGTTTTCAGTCTGACAGGAGAGTTTTCAGTCTGAACAGGAGAGTTTTCAGTCTGACAGGAGAGTTTTCAGTCTGACGGGAGAGTTTTCAGTCTGAACGGGAGAGTTTTCAGTCTGAACGGGAGAGTTTTCAGTCTGACAGGAGAGTTTTCAGTCTGACAGGAGAGTTTTCAGTCTGACAGGAGAGTTTTCAGTCTGACAGGAGAGTTTTCAGTCTGACAGGAGAGTTTTCAGTCTGACAGGAGAGTTTTCAGTCTGACAGGAGAGTTTTCAGTCTGACAGGAGAGTTTTCAGTCTGACAGGAGAGTTTTCAGTCTGACAGGAGAGTTTTCAGTCTGACAGGAGAGTTTTCAGTCTGAACGGAGAGTTTTCAGTCTGACGGGAGAGTTTTCAGTGTGAACGGGAGAGTTTTCAGTCTGAACGGGAGAGTTTTCAGTCTGACGGGAGAGTTTTCAGTCTGACGGGAGAGTTTTCAGTCTGAACGGGAGAGTTTTCAGTCTGACAGGAGAGTTTTCAGTCTGACAGGAGAGTTTTCAGTCTGACAGGAGAGTTTTCAGTCTGAACAGAGAGTTTTCAGTCTGAACAGGAGAGTTTTCAGTGTGAACAGAGAGTTTTCAGTCTGACAGGAGAGTTTTCAGTCTGACAGGAGAGTTTTCAGTCTGACAGGAGAGTTTTCAGTCTGACAGGAGAGTTTTCAGTCTGACGGGAGAGTTTTCAGTCTGACGGGAGAGTTTTCAGTCTGACAGGAGAGTTTTCAGTCTGAGCGGAGAGTTTTCAGTCTGAACGGGAGAGTTTTCAGTCTGACAGGAGAGTTTTCAGTCTGAACAGAGAGTTTTCAGTCTGACCGGAGAGTTTTCAGTCTGACAGGAGAGTTTTCAGTCTGAACGGGAGAGTTTTCAGTCTGACAGGAGAGTTTTCAGTCTGAACGGAGAGTTTTCAGTCTGACGGGAGAGTTTTCAGTCTGACAGGAGAGTTTTCAGTCCGAACGGGAGAGTTTTCAGTCTGAACGGGAGAGTTTTCAGTCTGACGGGAGAGTTTTCAGTCTGACGGGAGAGTTTTCAGTCTGAACAGAGAGTTTTCAGTCTGAACGGGAGAGTTTTCAGTCTGAACGGGAGAGTTTTCAGTCTGACGGGAGAGTTTTCAGTCTGAACGGGAGAGTTTTCAGTCTGACGGGAGAGTTTTCAGTCTGAACGGGAGAGTTTTCAGTCTGACAGGAGAGTTTTCAGTCTGACAGGAGAGTTTTCAGTCTGAACAGAGAGTTTTCAGTCTGACAGGAGAGTTTTCAGTCTGAACAGGAGAGTTTTCAGTCTGACAGGAGAGTTTTCAGTCTGACAGGAGAGTTTTCAGTCTGAACAGGAGAGTTTTCAGTCTGACAGGAGAGTTTTCAGTCTGAACAGGAGAGTTTTCAGTCTGACAGGAGAGTTTTCAGTCTGACAGGAGAGTTTTCAGTCTGAACAGAGAGTTTTCAGTCTGACAGGAGAGTTTTCAGTCTGAACAGGAGAGTTTTCAGTCTGACAGGAGAGTTTTCAGTCTGACAGGAGAGTTTTCAGTCTGAACAGAGAGTTTTCAGTCTGACAGGAGAGTTTTCAGTCTGAACAGGAGAGTTTTCAGTCTGAACGGGAGAGTTTTCAGTCTGACAGGAGAGTTTTCAGTCTGAACAGGAGAGTTTTCAGTCTGAACAGGAGAGTTTTCAGTCTGACAGGAGAGTTTTCAGTCTGAACGGGAGAGTTTTCAGTCTGAACAGAGAGTTTTCAGTCTGACAGGAGAGTTTTCAGTCTGAACGGGAGAGTTTTCAGTCTGAACGGGAGAGTTTTCAGTCTGAACAGGAGAGTTTTCAGTCTGAACAGAGAGTTTTCAGTCTGACAGGAGAGTTTTCAGTCTGAACAGGAGAGTTTTCAGTCTGAACAGGAGAGTTTTCAGTCTGACAGGAGAGTTTTCAGTCTGAACAGAGAGTTTTCAGTCTGACAGGAGAGTTTTCAGTCTGAACAGGAGAGTTTTCAGTCTGACGGGAGAGTTTTCAGTCTGAACGGGAGAGTTTTCAGTCTGAACGGGAGAGTTTTCAGTCTGAACGGGAGAGTTTTCAGTCTGAACGGGAGAGTTTTCAGTCTGAACGGGAGAGTTTTCAGTCTGACAGGAGAGTTTTCAGTCTGAACGGGAGAGTTTTCAGTCTGAACGGGAGAGTTTTCAGTCTGAACGGGAGAGTTTTCAGTCCTGACAGGAGAGTTTTCAGTCTGAACGGGAGAGTTTTCAGTCTGAACGGGAGAGTTTTCAGTCTGAACGGGAGAGTTTTCAGTCTGAACAGGAGAGTTTTCAGTCTGAACGGGAGAGTTTTCAGTCTGAACGGGAGAGTTTTCAGTCTGACGGGAGAGTTTTCAGTCTGACAGGAGAGTTTTCAGTCTGAACGGGAGAGTTTTCAGTCTGAACGGAGAGTTTTCAGTCTGAACGGGAGAGTTTTCAGTGTGAACGGGAGAGTTTTCAGTCTGACGGGAGAGTTTTCAGTCTGACAGGAGAGTTTTCAGTCTGACAGGAGAGTTTTCAGTCTGACAGGAGAGTTTTCAGTCTGACAGGAGAGTTTTCAGTCTGAACAGGAGAGTTTTCAGTCTGAACGGAGAGTTTTCAGTCTGAACGGGAGAGTTTTCAGTCTGAACGGAGAGTTTTCAGTCTGAACGGGAGAGTTTTCAGTCTGACAGGAGAGTTTTCAGTCTGAACGGGAGAGTTTTCAGTCTGACGGGAGAGTTTTCAGTCTGACGGGAGAGTTTTCAGTCTGACAGGAGAGTTTTCAGTCCGAACGGGAGAGTTTTCAGTCCGAACGGGAGAGTTTTCAGTCTGACAGGAGAGTTTTCAGTCTGACAGGAGAGTTTTCAGTCTGAACAGGAGAGTTTTCAGTCCGAACAGGAGAGTTTTCAGTCTGAACAGGAGAGTTTTCAGTCTGAACAGGAGAGTTTTCAGTCTGAACGGAGAGTTTTCAGTCTGAACGGGAGAGTTTTCAGTCTGACAGGAGAGTTTTCAGTCTGAACGGAGAGTTTTCAGTCTGACGGGAGAGTTTTCAGTCTGACAGGAGAGTTTTCAGTCTGGACAGGAGAGTTTTCAGTCTGAACAGGAGAGTTTTCAGTCTGAACGGAGAGTTTTCAGTCTGACAGGAGAGTTTTCAGTCTGACAGGAGAGTTTTCAGTCTGACAGGAGAGTTTTCAGTCTGAACAGGAGAGTTTTCAGTCTGAACGGGAGAGTTTTCAGTCTGACAGGAGAGTTTTCAGTCTGACAGGAGAGTTTTCAGTCTGACAGGAGAGTTTTCAGTCTGACAGGAGAGTTTTCAGTCTGAACAGGAGAGTTTTCAGTCCGAACAGGAGAGTTTTCAGTCTGAACAGGAGAGTTTTCAGTCTGAACGGGAGAGTTTTCAGTCTGAACGGGAGAGTTTTCAGTCTGACAGGAGAGTTTTCAGTCTGACAGGAGAGTTTTCAGTCTGAACGGAGAGTTTTCAGTCTGACAGGAGAGTTTTCAGTCTGACAGGAGAGTTTTCAGTCTGAACGGAGAGTTTTCAGTCTGAACGGGAGAGTTTTCAGTCTGAACGGGAGAGTTTTCAGTCTGACAGGAGAGTTTTCAGTCTGACGGGAGAGTTTTCAGTCTGAACGGGAGAGTTTTCAGTCTGACAGGAGAGTTTTCAGTCTGACAGGAGAGTTTTCAGTCTGAACAGGAGAGTTTTCAGTCTGAACAGGAGAGTTTTCAGTCTGAACAGGAGAGTTTTCAGTCCGAACGGAGAGTTTTCAGTCTGACAGGAGAGTTTTCAGTCTGACAGGAGAGTTTTCAGTCTGACAGGAGAGTTTTCAGTCTGAACGGGAGAGTTTTCAGTCTGAACGGGAGAGTTTTCAGTCTGACAGGAGAGTTTTCAGTCTGAAGGAGAGTTTTCAGTCTGACAGGAGAGTTTTCAGTCTGACAGGAGAGTTTTCAGTCTGACAGGAGAGTTTTCAGTCTGAACAGGAGAGTTTTCAGTCTGACAGGAGAGTTTTCAGTCTGAACAGAGAGTTTTCAGTCTGACAGGAGAGTTTTCAGTCTGAACGGAGAGTTTTCAGTCTGACGGGAGAGTTTTCAGTCTGAACGGGAGAGTTTTCAGTCTGAACGGGAGAGTTTTCAGTCTGAACGGGAGAGTTTTCAGTCTGACAGGAGAGTTTTCAGTCTGACAGGAGAGTTTTCAGTCTGACAGGAGAGTTTTCAGTCTGACAGGAGAGTTTTCAGTCTGACAGGAGAGTTTTCAGTCTGACAGGAGAGTTTTCAGTCTGACAGGAGAGTTTTCAGTCTGAACGGGAGAGTTTTCAGTCTGACGGGAGAGTTTTCAGTCTGACGGGAGAGTTTTCAGTCTGAACGGAGAGTTTTCAGTCTGAACAGAGAGTTTTCAGTCTGACAGGAGAGTTTTCAGTCTGAACAGGAGAGTTTTCAGTCTGAACGGGAGAGTTTTCAGTCTGACAGGAGAGTTTTCAGTCTGACAGGAGAGTTTTCAGTCTGAACGGGAGAGTTTTCAGTCTGACAGGAGAGTTTTCAGTCTGACAGGAGAGTTTTCAGTCTGAACGGGAGAGTTTTCAGTCTGAACGGGAGAGTTTTCAGTCTGACGGGAGAGTTTTCAGTCTGACGGGAGAGTTTTCAGTCTGACGGGAGAGTTTTCAGTCTGAACAGAGAGTTTTCAGTCTGACAGGAGAGTTTTCAGTCTGAACAGGAGAGTTTTCAGTCTGACAGGAGAGTTTTCAGTCTGAACAGGAGAGTTTTCAGTCTGACAGGAGAGTTTTCAGTCTGACAGGAGAGTTTTCAGTCTGAACGGGAGAGTTTTCAGTCTGACGGGAGAGTTTTCAGTCTGAACGGGAGAGTTTTCAGTCTGAACGGGAGAGTTTTCAGTCTGAACGGGAGAGTTTTCAGTCTGACGGGAGAGTTTTCAGTCTGACGGGAGAGTTTTCAGTCTGACAGGAGAGTTTTCAGTCTGACGGGAGAGTTTTCAGTCTGAACGGGAGAGTTTTCAGTCTGAACGGGAGAGTTTTCAGTCTGAACGGGAGAGTTTTCAGTCTGACGGGAGAGTTTTCAGTCTGAACGGAGAGTTTTCAGTCTGAACGGGAGAGTTTTCAGTGTGAACGGGAGAGTTTTCAGTCTGAACAGGAGAGTTTTCAGTCTGACAGGAGAGTTTTCAGTCTGACAGGAGAGTTTTCAGTCTGACAGGAGAGTTTTCAGTCTGAACAGGAGAGTTTTCAGTCTGAACGGGAGAGTTTTCAGTCTGAACGGGAGAGTTTTCAGTCTGACAGGAGAGTTTTCAGTCTGAACGGGAGAGTTTTCAGTCTGACAGGAGAGTTTTCAGTCCGAACGGGAGAGTTTTCAGTCTGACGGGAGAGTTTTCAGTCTGACGGGAGAGTTTTCAGTCTGAACGGGAGAGTTTTCAGTCTGACAGGAGAGTTTTCAGTCTGAACGGGAGAGTTTTCAGTCTGACAGGAGAGTTTTCAGTCTGAACGGAGAGTTTTCAGTCTGAACAGGAGAGTTTTCAGTCTGACAGGAGAGTTTTCAGTCTGACGGGAGAGTTTTCAGTCTGAACGGAGAGTTTTCAGTCTGACAGGAGAGTTTTCAGTCTGACGGGAGAGTTTTCAGTCTGAACGGGAGAGTTTTCAGTCTGACAGGAGAGTTTTCAGTCTGACAGGAGAGTTTTCAGTCTGACAGGAGAGTTTTCAGTCCGAACGGAGAGTTTTCAGTCTGAACGGGAGAGTTTTCAGTCTGACAGGAGAGTTTTCAGTCTGAACGGGAGAGTTTTCAGTCTGACAGGAGAGTTTTCAGTCTGACAGGAGAGTTTTCAGTCTGAACGGGAGAGTTTTCAGTCTGAACGGGAGAGTTTTCAGTCTGACAGGAGAGTTTTCAGTCTGAACAGGAGAGTTTTCAGTCTGACAGGAGAGTTTTCAGTCTGAACGGGAGAGTTTTCAGTCTGACAGGAGAGTTTTCAGTCTGACAGGAGAGTTTTCAGTCTGAACGGAGAGTTTTCAGTCTGACAGGAGAGTTTTCAGTCTGACAGGAGAGTTTTCAGTCTGAACGGGAGAGTTTTCAGTCTGACAGGAGAGTTTTCAGTCTGAACGGGAGAGTTTTCAGTCTGAACGGGAGAGTTTTCAGTCTGACGGGAGAGTTTTCAGTCCGAACGGAGAGTTTTCAGTCTGACAGGAGAGTTTTCAGTCTGAACGGGAGAGTTTTCAGTCTGAACGGGAGAGTTTTCAGTCTGACAGGAGAGTTTTCAGTCTGAACAGGAGAGTTTTCAGTCTGACAGGAGAGTTTTCAGTCTGAACGGAGAGTTTTCAGTCTGAACGGGAGAGTTTTCAGTCTGACAGGAGAGTTTTCAGTCTGAACGGGAGAGTTTTCAGTCTGAACGGGAGAGTTTTCAGTCTGAACGGAGAGTTTTCAGTCTGACGGGAGAGTTTTCAGTCTGAACGGGAGAGTTTTCAGTCTGAACGGGAGAGTTTTCAGTCCGAACGGGAGAGTTTTCAGTCTGAACGGAGAGTTTTCAGTCTGAACGGGAGAGTTTTCAGTCTGACGGGAGAGTTTTCAGTCTGAACGGGAGAGTTTTCAGTCTGAACGGGAGAGTTTTCAGTCTGAACGGGAGAGTTTTCAGTCTGACGGGAGAGTTTTCAGTCTGAACGGGAGAGTTTTCAGTCTGACAGGAGAGTTTTCAGTCTGACGGGAGAGTTTTCAGTCTGAACGGGAGAGTTTTCAGTCTGACAGGAGAGTTTTCAGTCCGAACGGGAGAGTTTTCAGTCTGAACGGAGAGTTTTCAGTCTGAACGGGAGAGTTTTCAGTCTGACAGGAGAGTTTTCAGTCTGAACGGGAGAGTTTTCAGTCTGACGGGAGAGTTTTCAGTCTGAACGGGAGAGTTTTCAGTCTGAACGGGAGAGTTTTCAGTCTGAACGGGAGAGTTTTCAGTCTGACAGGAGAGTTTTCAGTCTGACAGGAGAGTTTTCAGTCTGAACGGGAGAGTTTTCAGTCTGAAGGAGAGTTTTCAGTCTGAACGGGAGAGTTTTCAGTCTGACAGGAGAGTTTTCAGTCTGACAGGAGAGTTTTCAGTCTGAACAGGAGAGTTTTCAGTCTGACAGGAGAGTTTTCAGTCTGAACGGAGAGTTTTCAGTCTGACAGGAGAGTTTTCAGTCCGAACGGAGAGTTTTCAGTCTGACAGGAGAGTTTTCAGTCTGAAGGAGAGTTTTCAGTGTGAACGGGAGAGTTTTCAGTCTGAACGGGAGAGTTTTCAGTCTGACGGGAGAGTTTTCAGTCTGACGGGAGAGTTTTCAGTCTGAACGGGAGAGTTTTCAGTCTGACAGGAGAGTTTTCAGTCTGACAGGAGAGTTTTCAGTCTGACAGGAGAGTTTTCAGTCTGAACAGGAGAGTTTTCAGTCCGAACGGGAGAGTTTTCAGTCTGACAGGAGAGTTTTCAGTCTGAACAGGAGAGTTTTCAGTCTGACAGGAGAGTTTTCAGTCTGAACAGGAGAGTTTTCAGTCTGAACGGAGAGTTTTCAGTCTGAACGGGAGAGTTTTCAGTCTGACAGGAGAGTTTTCAGTCTGAACGGGAGAGTTTTCAGTCTGACAGGAGAGTTTTCAGTCTGAACGGGAGAGTTTTCAGTCTGACAGGAGAGTTTTCAGTCTGAACGGGAGAGTTTTCAGTCTGAACGGGAGAGTTTTCAGTCTGACGGGAGAGTTTTCAGTCTGAACGGGAGAGTTTTCAGTCTGAACAGGAGAGTTTTCAGTCTGACGGGAGAGTTTTCAGTCTGAACGGGAGAGTTTTCAGTCTGACAGGAGAGTTTTCAGTCTGACAGGAGAGTTTTCAGTCTGACAGGAGAGTTTTCAGTCCGAACGGGAGAGTTTTCAGTCTGAACGGGAGAGTTTTCAGTCTGACAGGAGAGTTTTCAGTCTGAACGGGAGAGTTTTCAGTCTGACGGGAGAGTTTTCAGTCTGAACGGGAGAGTTTTCAGTCTGACGGGAGAGTTTTCAGTCTGAACGGGAGAGTTTTCAGTCTGAACGGGAGAGTTTTCAGTCTGACAGGAGAGTTTTCAGTCTGAACGGAGAGTTTTCAGTCTGACAGGAGAGTTTTCAGTCTGACAGGAGAGTTTTCAGTCTGAACGGAGAGTTTTCAGTCTGAACGGAGAGTTTTCAGTCTGACAGGAGAGTTTTCAGTCTGAACAGGAGAGTTTTCAGTCTGACAGGAGAGTTTTCAGTCTGACAGGAGAGTTTTCAGTCTGAAGGAGAGTTTTCAGTCTGACAGGAGAGTTTTCAGTCCGAACGGGAGAGTTTTCAGTCTGACAGGAGAGTTTTCAGTCTGAACGGAGAGTTTTCAGTGTGAACGGGAGAGTTTTCAGTCTGAACGGGAGAGTTTTCAGTCTGACGGGAGAGTTTTCAGTCTGACGGGAGAGTTTTCAGTCTGAACGGGAGAGTTTTCAGTCTGACAGGAGAGTTTTCAGTCTGACAGGAGAGTTTTCAGTCTGACAGGAGAGTTTTCAGTCTGACAGGAGAGTTTTCAGTCCGAACGGAGAGTTTTCAGTCTGAACGGGAGAGTTTTCAGTCTGACAGGAGAGTTTTCAGTCTGACAGGAGAGTTTTCAGTCTGACAGGAGAGTTTTCAGTCCGAACGGGAGAGTTTTCAGTGTGAACGGGAGAGTTTTCAGTCTGACGGGAGAGTTTTCAGTCTGACAGGAGAGTTTTCAGTCTGAACGGGAGAGTTTTCAGTCTGACGGGAGAGTTTTCAGTCCGAACGGGAGAGTTTTCAGTCTGACGGGAGAGTTTTCAGTCTGAACGGGAGAGTTTTCAGTCCGAACGGGAGAGTTTTCAGTCTGACAGGAGAGTTTTCAGTCTGAACGGAGAGTTTTCAGTCTGACAGGAGAGTTTTCAGTCTGACAGGAGAGTTTTCAGTCTGAACGGGAGAGTTTTCAGTCTGACAGGAGAGTTTTCAGTCTGACAGGAGAGTTTTCAGTCTGACAGGAGAGTTTTCAGTCTGACAGGAGAGTTTTCAGTCTGACAGGAGAGTTTTCAGTCTGACAGGAGAGTTTTCAGTCTGACAGGAGAGTTTTCAGTCTGACAGGAGAGTTTTCAGTCCGAACGGAGAGTTTTCAGTCTGACAGGAGAGTTTTCAGTCTGAAGAGAGAGTTTTCAGTGTGAACGGGAGAGTTTTCAGTCTGAACGGGAGAGTTTTCAGTCTGACAGGAGAGTTTTCAGTCTGACGGGAGAGTTTTCAGTCTGAACGGGAGAGTTTTCAGTCTGACAGGAGAGTTTTCAGTCTGACAGGAGAGTTTTCAGTCTGACAGGAGAGTTTTCAGTCCGACGGGAGAGTTTTCAGTCTGAACGGAGAGTTTTCAGTCTGAAGGAGAGTTTTCAGTCTGACAGGAGAGTTTTCAGTCCGAACGGGAGAGTTTTCAGTCTGAACGGAGAGTTTTCAGTCTGAACGGAGAGTTTTCAGTCTGACAGGAGAGTTTTCAGTCTGACAGGAGAGTTTTCAGTCTGACAGGAGAGTTTTCAGTCTGAACGGGAGAGTTTTCAGTCTGACAGGAGAGTTTTCAGTCTGAACGGGAGAGTTTTCAGTGTGAACGGGAGAGTTTTCAGTCTGACAGGAGAGTTTTCAGTCTGAAGGAGAGTTTTCAGTCTGACAGGAGAGTTTTCAGTCTGACAGGAGAGTTTTCAGTCTGAACAGGAGAGTTTTCAGTCTGACGGGAGAGTTTTCAGTCTGACGGGAGAGTTTTCAGTCTGAACGGGAGAGTTTTCAGTCTGAACGGAGAGTTTTCAGTCTGACAGGAGAGTTTTCAGTCTGAACAGGAGAGTTTTCAGTCTGACAGGAGAGTTTTCAGTCTGAACAGAGAGTTTTCAGTCTGAACGGGAGAGTTTTCAGTCTGAACGGGAGAGTTTTCAGTCTGACAGGAGAGTTTTCAGTCTGACAGGAGAGTTTTCAGTCTGAACAGGAGAGTTTTCAGTCTGAACGGGAGAGTTTTCAGTCTGAACAGGAGAGTTTTCAGTCTGACAGGAGAGTTTTCAGTCTGACAGGAGAGTTTTCAGTCTGACAGGAGAGTTTTCAGTCTGACAGGAGAGTTTTCAGTCTGAACAGGAGAGTTTTCAGTCTGAAGTTGTGTCCAGTTTCTTCTGTTCTGATGTCACTGGGGGTTTGTGTCACTATTGTGGATCCAGGACATCAGCCAGTCTGGATTTAGTCGAGCAGCAGCTGGTCCTCCCTTGTAGTGAGGGAATAACCAGCAGTTAGCAGCAGCAGAGTGTGGTGGACGGGCTGAGGTGCAGCTGCTGGTCATTTACAGGGGCCAACCTGAGATGTCGTCCCTCAAGCAAACCAGTTCAGTTCAAGAAACAGTGCTGTGCATAGAGGTGAGCCCAACTAAATCTAGTTGGTGCTGCCCCTCCTCCAGCACCAGCACCTGTTCCTTCCCTCATGAGAGGAGACATTCCCTGTCCTGAGGACCAGTCTGATGCCAGGAATCAGTTCACCTTCCTTCTGTTGCATGAAACTGGCTCTGACCCGACCCAACGCCTGTCCCTGCTGGTAGTCAGCCCACAGGGTGGCGTCTCCATGTAGTCAAAGACCAGCCACCAGATGTTCACCAGAGACCTCCACTCCCAGGTTTAGCTCCAGAAAGGTGCCCTGATTTCTCTTTCCTGGTTCAGGTGCTGCAGCAGCTTTGTGTCTGATTCATAGAGGCTCTTTGAATCCCTCTCAGTCTGGCCCCTCCTCTGGGGCTAATTAGCTTTGTGGACCCTGCCAGGAGCTAAAGCCCCGACAGCAGAGCTCCGAGGGTCACAGGGACACACAAACCTCTCCACGACGTGAAGGTGGAGAGAAAGAAAAGGAAACAACAAACATGTTCTGATACTGATGGTTTTTAATCTGTAATGAAAAGACCATCGACTAGGAGGAGGAGATGGACGCATCCAGGGGTTGACTTTCAGATCTCTTTAGTTTTCATGAGCTGTCCAGACACTGAGTCCTTTTGGCTGTTTTGGCAAGATATTGCCCAAACCATGGAGACTTGGAATGTCTTCTCTCATTCTTCATCTACTTAATCCTTTATCTGATATCCTCTCTTGTGTAGTACTGTGTGGTTCTCTTCTGCACAGATGTGGTGAGAATGAGGGCTCATCAGACCTCACACACTTTTTCCTACATCCTTCATTCTTTTGTTTTTGCTGGATGTAAAAGAAAAGAAAATAGAAAGAAAAGACCATCGACTGCTGATTGTCACACTGTGTTTTTTGTCTCTTTTCAGTGAGTGTTGGTCTGCAGGAAGTTTTAGATGAACATAAGATCAGTCTGAGGAGGAGATGTGAACGTGTGACTGAAGGAAGTGATGGAACAGGAAGTGATGAAACAGGAAGTGGAACCCTCCTCAACAGGATCTACACTGAGCTCTACATCACAGAGGGACAGAGTGAAGAGGTTAATACCCAACATGAGGTGAGGCAGCTGGAGACAGCTTCCAAGAAGAAGACCTTCAGTGAAACTCCAATCAGGTGCTGCGACATCTTTAAAGCCTCACCTGACCAACAGAGACGCATCAGAGTCGTTCTGACCAACGGCGTCGCTGGAGTTGGAAAAACCTTCTCGGTGCTGAAGTTCACTCTGGACTGGGCCGAGGGCTCCGAAAACCAAGATGTCAGTCTGCTGGTTCTGCTGTCGTTCAGGGAGCTGAACCTGATCAGAGATGAGCAGTACAGTCTTCTCAGGCTGCTCCATGTTTTCCATCCAACATTACAGAAGGTGACAGCAGAGAAGCTCGCTGTCTGTAAACTTCTGTTCATCTTTGACGGCCTGGATGAAAGCAGACTTTCACTGGATTTCAAGAACCATGAGGTCGTGTCTGATGTCACACAGGAGTCATCAGTCAGCGTGCTGCTGACAAACCTCATCGAGGGGAAGCTGCTTCCCTCGGCTCTCGTCTGGATAACTTCCAGACCTGCAGCGGCCAATCAGATCCCTCCTTCATGTGTCGACAGGGTAACAGAAGTACGAGGCTTCACTGACGTCCAGAAGGAGGAGTACTTCAGGAGGAGGTTCAGTGATGAAGATCTGTCCAGCAGAATCATCTCACACATCAAGACCTCCAGGAGCCTCCACATCATGTGTCTGATCCCAGTCTTCTGCTGGATCACTGCTACAGTTCTGGACCACATGTTGACCACAGACCAGAGAGGAGAGCTGCCCAAGACCCTGACTGACATGTACTCACACTTCCTGCTGGTTCAGACAAAGAGGAAGAAGCAGAAGTACAGTAAGCGACATAAGAAGAGTCCACAGAAGCTGACGAAGGCTGACAGGAAAGTTCTTCTGAAGCTGGGGAGGCTGGCGTTTGAACATCTGGAGACAGGAAACATCATGTTCTACCAAGAAGACCTGGAGCGGTGTGGTCTTAATGTCACAGAGGCCTCGGTGTACTCAGGAGTTTGTACAGAGATCTTCAGAAGAGAGAGTGTGATCTTCCAGAAAACAGTCTACTGCTTTGTTCATCTGAGCGTTCAGGAGTTTCTGGCTGCAGTCTACATGTTCCACTGTCACACCAACTGGAACATAAAGGTCCTGGAGGACTTCCTGGGAGGTCAAAGGTATTACAGCTACTCTTCCCTGGATGTGTTCCTGTGGAGCGCCATGCAGAAATCCCTCGACAGTGAAAATGGCCACCTGGACCTGTTTGTTCGCTTCCTTCATGGCCTCTCTCTGAAGTCCAACCAGAGACTCTTAGCAGGCCTGCTGGGTCAGACAGACAACAGGCCAGAAATCATCCAGAGAGCCATCAACAACCTGAAGGAGATGAACAGTTCTAAGATCTCTCCTGACAGAAGCATCAACATCTTCCACTGTCTGACGGAGATGAACGACCACTCAGTCCATCAGGAGATCCAAGAGTTCCTGAAGTCAGAGAACAGATCAGAGAAGGAACTCTCTGTGTTCCACTGCTCAGCTCTGGCCTACATGCTGCAGATGTCAGAGGAGGTTCTGGATGAGTTGGACACACAGAAATACAACATCACATCACGGGAGGGAAAACAGAGACTGATTCCAGCTGTGAGGAACTGTAGAAAGGCTCGGTAAGTCCAGATGTGATTCACATTAAACATCATGGTGAAGCTGAAGCCTTCAGTATTAAAGACAAACACTTTACACACATGCATTATATAAAACCTCAACACGAGACATGTTTTCCTGAACAAGTATGAAACCTGCTTATTGGATCAGTTCTCATCACCGAGCTCAGAGATGAGATGACATGTAGTCGTCTACTTTCCAGAACATTTACTGCAGCCAGGTGAACTCCACCTGAGACAGATTATGACCCATCACATGATGATAACTCATCTTTAGCACTAATTCTACTGTTGATGCAGTAGAAGACGCTGAGTTAATTGAATGGGAGGTGAAAAGCAGACGGAGCGACAGAATAAAATGCATCAAAGAACAAAATGCACACAAACACATAACTGAGGTCAACACATACGAGTGCAGTTACAACCTGCAGTGAATTTACATCAAGCTTCATGAATATAAATCAGCTCACATCTGACACGTTTACATTACAGTCATCTGGACACTTTGGTCCTGAACATCAGTGTGAGGTTCATGTTGCTCAAGGGCACTCGGGCAGGTTCATTTATTGATTGATTTTCTTGCTATAAGACTTTTAAAAGCAGTTACAAAGTGCTGTACACACATTAAACAGCAAAACAATGAAAGAGTCTCAAGAAACAGCAAGTTTCACCCCGACAGTCACAAATATAAATATAAAGAGGACAGAATGAATCAAACAAACCAGAATCCAACATGAAGATAAAAACATCCACATCAGGGGTTAACAGCAGCTTTATTCAGGTGTGTTTTGGGGGGTGATATAAAATGGGCCCCGGTTCAGCCCCTCTGATCTCCTCAGGCAGGGAAAGTCTGGGGCCTCGTGGACAGAAGGAGCTCAAGGTTCAAACTACAAACCTTGTGATCAATGACTGACCAGCTCAGGCTGACCAGCTGACCACCTGAGCTTTGTGATGCAACATGTATGAATCTGTTTTCACTATAAAGTGTCACATTTTATTGTTTTAATGTTCGATTATCTGTCATCACAGATTTATTTTCTGTGGACTCTCAGAGAGACACTGTGAAGTCGTGGCCTCAGCTCTGAAGTCCAACTCCTCCCATCTGACAGAGCTGGACCTGAGTGACAACATCAACCTGCAGGATTCAGGAGTGAAGCTTCTCTGTGCTGGACTGGAGAGTCCAAACTGTCGACTGGAGACTCTGAGGTCAGTTCATGTGTTTCTGTGTCGATCTATGAAATTTAAATCCAGAACAGAAGTTTTAAGTTTCCTTCAGTTCTCTTGTTTTCTGGGTTTGTCTGAGCTCAAATCACAACAACTCAGTTTAAAGTTTGACAGTCTGAACAGTTTGACTCCTAATTATATATTTATGTCACACACACACACACACACACACACACACACACACACACACACACACACACACACAGGTGACACTACATTATTGTATATTACTGCCTGACGTGCAACACACACAGATACAGAGATTTAAATCTAAAGGAGTTTGGATGATGTTTAAGTCACGTTGGACTAAAGACACACCTCCTTTCATGTGTTTATTTGCTCTTAATGGGATAACAGTCTGTTTTTATTTCAGTGTTAAAGGATTATTACGTACCTTGTTAATGTGTTCTTACTGTAGTTAAGTGCACTTAAAATGAGTCACATGACAACTATGTCCCAATAAATTAACTTCAGATTATTATAGCCAGAAAGAATAAATGTCACCATCCACAGTAAATCACAGTGAACCCAAAATGTTCAAACCAGTGAATTCAGTGCAATGTTCCTTTAACCTTGTTTTGTTACTATTCACTGTCAGTTTGCTTTGGTTCAAACACAAACATGTTCTTTTAACCTTGCTCTGCTATTGATCACTGCTGATGAACTTTACCACAAAAGACCTTCATTAATATTAAACACAGCAGAAGAACTCTTCCAGAAGCTTTCAGTGATGCTTCATTACTTTGTGGGCCCACACACACACCCAAACAAGCTGGCAACCAGGGAACACAACCAGAAATTAAAGCTGCAAGCAGCGATGAACGGGCCCTCGCAGTCCACACGTGTCGGCGAGTGCTGCCGCCGCGGTGTGCAGCAGTTGTGGCCTGATGATGCTGAATGCTGCTACAGGCGAGATGAAAGAAGATACCCAGAAGTTAGAAAAAGTTCCTACAATGTACATGAAAACCAAATAATAAGATGAGAACACTGTGTGACCCTACAGACTCTCAAACAGAGGTTTGTATCATTAGCAAGGCAGCACTGCCCTGTGATGAACAGAGCCTGAATGTACAATCAAAAGTGAAGGAAAGTCAAGCTGTTCTATGTTTTCTTTACTGTGTTAATAACAGGAGCTTTAAATAGTAGAATCAGATGTTGAATCAGTTTCTGTGGGTTTTTATTTGGCTGCACAACATGAGTTTGTATAGATGGAGCCTCTGGTGGAGCTGCAGAGTTTAAGAGGTGACATCACTACGTCTTTATTGAAGCAGCAGCACGTTGTCATTAATATTAATGAGAGCTCTGTTTCACTTTGTGTATCTGACAGTGTTGAACCTGCATCCTGTTGGGTTCAGGTGTTTGGAGCTTCATTTTCTAAACCTTCTTCAGCTCTGAACAGATTATTAAACACTGAATGATTTCAAGCAGGAACATTGTCTTTTAAACTCACATCATTTATTCTTTATTCAGATTGAGGTGGCTGCAGTTTGTCAGAGATCAGCTGTGCTTCTCTGGCCTCAGCTCTGAAGTCCAACTCCTCCCATCTGAGAGAGCTGGAGCTGAGTAAGAACAAGCTGCAGGATTCAGGAGTGAAGCTTCTCTGTGCTGGACTGGAGAGTCCAAACTGTCGACTGGAGACTCTGAGGTCAGTTCATGTGTTTCTGTGAATCTATAAAGATTTAATTAACTTAAAGTTTTCTCTCTCTCTCTCTTGCTCGCCCACACATTCTCTCCACACAGCACACACGTGTGGTTGTTCATCACAACAAGGAAACTAGCTTTACTTGAGAAAGGCTGCAGGCAGCGAGACAGAAGACTGCTGAAAAGGTAGAAAGTGAAATGTTCCTTCAGAGCGTGGAGGACGAGACGACTCTGGCTGCTCCCACTGACCAATCAGTGGTCTGCAGTGTGTTAACTCCACCTTTTAGCCTGGGATCAGTGTGCATCAGTGAAGCTAAACTGTTCATAGCTGTTTCAGACAGCCAAAGGTGGAGCGAAGAGCTGCTGGAGGCTCAACAATGGTTTAAACATGGAGGTAACTTCTCACATGTTCTCTCCTGGAAGACATTGGTAGAGTTTCACTCAGCTCATATTTCAAAGTGACAGAAATAGTTGTGTAACAGATGAACAAAGAGCTGAGAGAGAAGTTGAAACCTGGGCTCTATCTCACCTCCACTCAGCTCACCAATCACAGAGTGAGGAAGGTGTTAATGTTTGTGTGTCAGCTTTGTAAAGTGACACAACTTGTTGGACACAGACGCCCTAATGTGACATCAGAAAGGTGTGGCCCCCCGCAGAGATTTAAATCTCTGAGAAGAAAGTGTTGAATCTTTGAAAAAAGGAGGTCGGATGATGTTTAAGTCACGTTGGACAAAAGACACATGAGTGTGATGTGATCTGTGATTCAACACACTGCACGTGTTGAATGTGTGAAACTCTGCAGACAAACTTTAATAACAATGAAAATATTACACTGCTGATGAATTATAAGTGAGACACAATTATTTCACACATCCTGTTGTTGTTCTCACATGTTTGAATCCATTTGAATATTTATTTTAAACCGTGGTTAATACTTTGAAAACATGATTCCAGACTGTTTAAATCTCAGTGATGATGTCATCAGTTCTGAAGGAGATTTGACCTCATAGATTCTGTCCTGATTCACACTGAGCATCTTGTTCTGCTTCATATTTAAAACATATCTAATATAACATCAGAACTTCAGCACTGTTTTATTCTCTATCAGCCTCTTCATCATTGATTTGCACTTTTCCTTCTTGCTTCTGAAAATAACAACACAAACGTTGTGTTTTTCTCTCTGTCAGACAACAACAAACGTGTGTTTGTTCCAAACCTTTATGATGATATGTGACGTCTGTACTGACTGAAACACTTCAGCTCAGGATGACTTTTATCTTAAAGCTCCTGTTGGTGACAGAGTTGATGTTTGAGTCTCGTTCCCAACCCGTCAAATTCTGACGCTTTGGGCCGGCGCCGACCGACCTACAATCCCACAGCGTCAGAATTTGACGAGTCGGGAACGAGACTCAAAACTCAACTGTGTTAACAACAGGAGCTTTAAATAGTAGAATCACATGTTGAATCAGTTTCTGTGGGTTTTTATTTGGCTGCACAACATGAGTTTGTATAGATGGAGCCTCTGGTGGAGCTGCAGAGTTTAAGAGGTGACATCACTACGTCTTTATTGAAGCAGCAGCACGTTGTCATTAATATTAATGAGAGCTCTGTTTCACTTTGTGTATCTGACAGTGTTGAACCTGCATCCTGTTGGGTTCAGGTGTTTGGAGCTTCATTTTCTAAACCTTCTTCAGCTCTGAACAGATTATTAAACACTGAATGATTTCAAGCAGGAACATTGTCTTTTATATGGAAGCATATGTGCACCTTTATAGGCAATTTGCAATTCAATTGGCAAAATGGCAATTCGATATTCAATTCTGTCATGTAATTTGAAAATGTATTTGGCAATTGACAATTTAGTGTTCAAAGTGGCAATGCGATCTTCAATGCAGTTTTGACAATCTCACTGACAATGATGAATTAAAACTGAATTAATCAAATGTCATATTGCCATGGCATTCTTGCACCTTTATTCAAATGGCAATTCATTTTTCAAAATGGAAATTCAATTGGCAAAATGGCAATTCGATATTCAATTTAATCATGCAATTTGAAAATGTATTTGGCAATTGGCAATTAAATGTGAGTTTTAGGTTTTAAAGTACAACAGCGCCCCCTTGTATTGCATGACATGTGCCACACGCGTCATCTGCACCAAAATTCAATTGAGAATTCAAACTGTCTCCTCTCTCATCAAGGCGGTTCTTCATTGACAGCGTCACTCTGTGGCTGCCTGGTATTGGCTATTCCCCTCGTGAACAGCCGGCAGCGTTTGCTGCAAAGCAGCGAAAAGCTGATTTAATTCGGTGGTTAATACGTCACTTTTTAAAGTTTTAACATTTTTTTATGCGAGAAGGTAACTGTTTAGATCCGTAATATGCGGTTAGTTTATCCAAATGACGCCTGTTTGGAAATTTGCTCCGACGTTTTGGGAGAAGTGTGGAGCCACCTGTGGGACCAGCGCTCCGGGAGGTCTCAGAGACAGCAGCCCGTCTCCCGATGTGATGGGCCGGTCAACCTGCGTCCTCATCCCGGGGGAGACGGAGAGCCAGCTATCTTAACCACAGCTTTTTGAAGATTAACCGCTAGCTGGTTAAATGATTTATGTAAGAAAAATATTGGTGTCATAGATGAAATCTAACGATGTGGCACTACGTTAGTTCGTTTGAATTAAAAGTGAAGCTTCATGTTTGTGACGTTAGTGGACAGAAGAGCAGCGCTGTCCCGGGAGCTCTGTATGTGCAGAAATCACCACATTTTAATACAAAATGAGCAGATTATATATTTTTTCATGTCGTTACTTTTGGACAGCGGAGATCAGAGACTGTGCATCTCAGGTCTCGGCCGGTCTCGGCACTCAGCAGCCTACCCTGCACCCAGGTGTTTCTGCCAGAGATGAAGGCGGTTTTTCTCCAACATGGAGCACTTGTCAAAGACATAAGGGTAGTGTGCATGGAGGATCTGTCACCCAGACGTGCAGGGCACAAAGTACAGAGTGTGGACAATTTCTGACCATGACCGACGACAGCTCGACGCGGGCTGCTGTCTCCGCCTCACCTTTGCCTCTGCACAGTCTCTGATCTCCGCTGTCCAAAAGTAACGACATGAAAAAAAATATAATCTGCTCATTTAACCAGCCAGCGGTTAATCTTCAAAGAGCTGCGGTTAAGATAGCTGGCTCTCCGTCTCCCCCGGGATGAGGACGCAGGTTGACCGGCCCATCACATCGGGAGACGGGCTGCTGTCTCTGAGACCTCCCGGAGCGCTGGTCCCACAGGTGGCTCGACACTTCTCCGAAAACGTCGGAGCAAATTTCCAAACAGGCGTCATTTGGATAAACTAACCGCATATTATGGATCTAAACAGTTACCTTCTCGCATAAAAAAATGTTAAAACTTTAAAAAGTGACGTATTAACCACCGAATTAAATCAGCTTTTCGCTGCTTTGCCGCAAACGCTGCCGGCTGTTCACGAGGGGAATAGCCAATACCAGGCAGCCACAGAGTGACGCTGTCATGAAGAACCGCCTTGATGAGAGAAGAGACAGTTTGAATTCTCAATTGAATTTTGGTGCAGATGACGCGTGTGGCACATGTCATGCAATACAAGGGGGCGCTGTTGTACTTTAAAACCTAAAACACACATTTAATTGCCAAATACATTTTCAAATTGCATGATTAAATTGAATATTGAATTGCCATTTTGCCAATTGAATTGCAAATTGCCTATAAAGGTGCACATATGCTTCCATACTTTTAAACTCACATCATTTATTCTTTATTCAGATTGAGTCTCTGCAGGTTGTCAGAGATCAGCTGTGCTTCTCTGGCCTCAGCTCTGAAGTCCAACCCCTCCCATCTGAGAGAACTGGAGCTGAGTGACAACAAGCTGCTGGATTCAGGAGTGAAGCTGCTGTGTTCTGGACTGGAGAGTCCAAACTGTCGACTGGAGACTCTGGGGTCAGTTCATGTGTTTCTGTGAATCTATAAAGATTTAATTAACTTAAAGTTTTCTCTCTCTCTCTCTCTTGCTCGCCCACACATTCTCTACACACAGCACACACGTGTGGTTGTTCATCACAACAAGGAAACTAGCTTTACTTGAGAAAGGCTGCAGGCAGCGAGACAGAAGACTGCTGAAAAGGTAGAAAGTGAAATGTTCCTTCAGAGCGTGGAGGACGAGACGACTCTGGCTGCTCCCACTGACCAATCAGTGGTCTGCAGTGTGTTAACTCCACCTTTTAGCCTGGGATCAGTGTGCATCAGTGAAGCTAAACTGTTCATAGCTGTTTCAGACAGCCAAAGGTGGAGCGAAGAGCTGCTGGAGGCTCAACAATGGTTTAAACATGGAGGTAACTTCTCACATGTTCTCTCCTGGAAGACATTGGTAGTGTTTCACTCAGTTCATATTTCAAAGTGACAGAAATAGTTGTGTAACAGATGAACAAAGAGCTGAGAGAGAAGTTGAAACCTGGGCTCTATCTCACCTCCACTCAGCTCACCAATCACAGAGTGAGGAAGGTGTTAATGTTTGTGTGTCAGCTTTGTAAAGTGACACAACTTGTTGGACACAGACGCCCTAATGTGACATCAGAAAGGTGTGGCCCCCCGCAGAGATTTAAATCTCTGAGAAGAAAGTGTTGAATCTTTGAAAAAAGGAGGTCGGATGATGTTTAAGTCACGTTGGACAAAAGACACATGAGTGTGATGTGATCTGTGATTCAACACACTGCACGTGTTGAATGTGTGAAACTCTGCAGACAAACTTTAATAACAATGAAAATATTACACTGCTGATGAATTATAAGTGAGACACAATTATTTCACACATCCTGTTGTTGTTCTCACATGTTTGAATCCATTTGAATATTTATTTTAAACCGCGGTTAATACTTTGAAAACATGATTCCAAACTGTTTAAATCTCAGTGATGATGTCATCAGTTCTGAAGGAGATTTGACCTCATAGATTCTGTCCTGATTCACACTGAGCATCTTGTTCTGCTTCATGTTTAAAACATATCTAATATAACATCAAAACTCCAACACTGTTTTATTCTCTATTGTTTTCTGCTCTCTTGTTGTTCCCTGAAAGCTGCCACTTTGTGGCTGAGTTGGTTTCTGACGTGTGAAACTTAAAGATGAGTAGAGTGGTTCAGGTTGGTCCCTATGACCATTTATTGTAACCAGTTTGTTTTACAGAAAACTTGTTGTAAATAGAAATAAAATAAACTGAGAAAGACTGTAAATATCACAGTCCACACAGTATCACACGGTCAAAAAACTGTATGCTCCCTCAGCAACGCCCAGACGCTGTGGCTTCCAGTTCTTAAGACCTTCCCCCTGGCTCCACCTTCAGCAGCCTCCCAAGACCTTTAGGTGGAGACAGACCTGTGGTCACACAATCACTCACTCATTCTCATATACAAATACACACACCCACGCACACACACACACACACACACTCACAGACTGCTAAGAAGAAAGAAAATATAATCGTCAACGTAAAGCTCAATTTAGCTCCTACAAACGTGTTTTCTTCTGTCAGACAACAACAAACGTGTGTTTGTTCCAGACTATTCTGCCCTCGTCAGAGTCCTCTTCCTTAACTAGACAGACAGATAACTCCTCCCACACACTGTAGTCAGTGATCAATGGATTTATTGAGCACTACTGCTTTATATTGACAGCATGAGAACAGAGTGAAACTGAAATGAAGGAAGAAAGTAAAAGCAATGATGAGCATAATGAGCTGAGCGCAACATTTAACCGGCACCCTCTGCTTTAACAGCAAGCGTGTGGAAGCATTTTGGCTTCTATGATGTTGAACGGTAAAAGGACCTGGACAAGAGCCGCACCATGTGCAAGTTGGGTTGAACTAAACTAAAATATTTTGGAAACACGACAAACGTGAGAAACCACATTAAACATTTCCACCCAGAGGAGGAAGAAAAACAGTCGGTTGTAGCTGCTGCCAACCAGTGAGCAGCACAAACCAATGTTTATATTATGATCAATAACAATAAATGATCCTTTCACAAAGAGGTCTTCTGTAACTGCTCACACATAGAAATAAACTAGTGTTAGCGCTCACATGCTGCTGTAAACAAGCATCAGCCTCACTGTCACAGTAACAGTCAGGACAGTAAGAACTATGTAAGGCTGGATATCTTTACAGATAAAGAACGCTGCAGCCTCAGTTACTGTCGTTGAACGAGTGGAGCTGTTAGCCAGCGGAGCGTGGAAAAAACTCTCAATACTTTGCTCACCACTCTTTGGGGCAGTAACGCTGGCTGCTGATGAATCTGAAGCCGAGGCGGGGGAAGCCAGTTCACTGACAGACGTTGAACAGATTATTAAACACTGAATGATTTCAAGCAGGAACATTGTCTTTTAAACTCACATCATTTATTCTTTATTCAGATTGAGGTGGTGCAGTTTGTCAGAGATCAGCTGTGCTTCTCTGGCCTCAGCTCTGAAGTCCAACTCCTCCCATCTGAGAGAGCTGGAGCTGGGTTACAACAACAAGCTGCAGGATTCAGGAGTGAAGCTGCTGTGTTCTGGACTGGAGAGTCCAAACTGTCGACTGGAGACTCTGAGGTCAGACACCATTTTTTCCTGCTGTGCTCAGATTAATATGATGTGAAAGTTGTGTTGACACTAAACTGCAGACATCAGGCTGATATTATACTGATCCACACTGAGCATCTTAATGCTAAAGTCTGTTTTCTTCTTCTGTGGTTTGGTCCATTGACTGTGGCAGAGCAATGTTGAGCTGCACATTTAAAACCTTCATATAACAATATGAATAATTCACTCTGAACATCCTCAACTATTGATTTTCATCTTAGATTCCAAATCATGTTTTTTAAATGATTTTTTAAAGTGATGAGAAAAATACATCAATGAAAAGTTAAATAATCTCTATTTTAACTATCAGACAATAACAAATATATTCAGAATTGTCTTTTTACAACATTTCAATGAAGCTTTGTGACGTTTATACTGACTGAATATTTAAATTGTGAAGTCACATCATTTATTCTTTATTCAGATTGCGGAGCTGCAGTTTGTCAGAGATCAGCTGTGCTTCTCTGGCCTCAGCTCTGAAGTCCAACCCCTCCCATCTGAGAGAGCTGGACCTGAGAGGAAACAAGCTGCAGGATTCAGACGTGAAGCTGCTGTCTGAACTTGTGCAGAGTCCAAACTGTCGACTGGAGACTCTGAGGTCAGTAGAGAGTTGCAGTCAGTCCCTGCTGGTTTCAGCAGTATTGTAATAAACACAGTCAGTATCAAAGTAAAGATCCAGCATTTCCTGCTTTCCTCAGTGAAGCTGTGAGAGGAGAACGGTGACAGGCTTCAGGATTGGACAGAAAGAGATAGAGGGGGAACAGTCAGCCAATCAGACGAGCCAGAAGCTTGTTGTGATCGTGTGTTTGAGTTGAAGTGAAGACGACTGTTGTTGTTGTGTTCATGTCTACAGGAAGTAAAGCTGGATCACAGCTGACAGCATCACAGGATGTGTAGAGACAGCGGTCCTCATCCATCAAACTGTTGTAGCATCAAATCTTTGTTCTCTCATTTCAACCCTAAACAACTGATCAGTCCGTCTGTGTCACAGCTCTCAGGTCTACGGTGGCCCTGAAGGTCAAAACACAACAACATTCCACAAAACATCAAACTGTCACCAGAGACTCGGGTTCTGTCCAATAACAAACAAGAACGCCGTCCCACCTTTTCCATCATCTGAAGTGTGGTTGTGTTTGGACCTTCAGGGCCACCGTACAGATCAGTCTGACCGAAGCCTGCACATCACTGACTCTTATTTCAGAGAACCGTGGTTACATTTAGTAACCATGTGGTCTTCTCACAGACCAGAACCTCTGCTGAAGTCCAGTAACCACAGCTGATGTTGACTGTTCAGTCTCTGTTTGAACATGTAGGAGCTTTAACATCAAATATTTATCTGTCCATCTGTCTTCTGTTTTATCCAGATATTTTTAGAACAGACTCCATATTTACATATTAGTGATATTTCAAAGCAGATGAAATATTCAGGTGTGACTGAGACTCTGGTTTCTAACAGCAGTGACTCATCATTAAAGTGTTTCTGCAGTCATGATGCGTTCAGGGACTCTGAGCAGTTTATTTCACTGTGTACTTCAGTGAAAACCTACAGCTTTTACCAGTTAAGAATTTTATCAAAAGTAAAAGGGTACCTGCCACGCAGAGATCTGGAGCCTGTAATCCATGCTTTTATTAATACGAGATTGGATTACTGTAATTCATTATGTGTTGGCCTGGACCACTCACTTTAGCACCGCCTGCAGCTGGTACAAAATGCAGCTGCCCGTCTCCTTACTGGCACACGTAAACGTGACCACATATCACCCGTCCTGGCTTCGCTGCACTGGCTCCCGGTTGCTTTTAGAATAGATTTTAAAATTGTATTGTTTGTTTTTAAAGCTCTTAATGGCCGAGCCCCCCAGTATCTGACTGAGCTCCTCCAAATCCACGCCCCTGCCAGAACACTGAGATCCTCCAATCAGCTGCTACTGGCCACGCCTAAAACCAGACTCACAACCAGAGGTGACCTGCCTTTGTGGCAGCGGCACCGAGGCTCTGGAATAACCTGCCCTGGCACATTCGATCTGCAGGATCCTTTGAGGTTTTTAAATCCTCCCTAAAAACACACTTCTTCTCCCTGGCTTTTAATCAAGTCTAAGTGGACATCTGGCAAAAAATTTTATTTACATTTTTATTTAAATTTTAACTTATTTTATTCTATTTCATTTTCATTCTATTTTATTGCATTGTGTTTATGTATTTTAGCTTTTTAGTTTTTACCTTACTTCCTGCAACTGTGATATCTGTACAGCACTTTGGTCAACCCCGGTTGTTTTAAATGTGCTTTATAAATAAAGTTTGAGTTGAGTTGAGTTGAGTAAACACACTTGATGTGTCTGCAGGTCTGTGAGCTTCACTCCAACACGTTAACATGAAGCTGAAAGGAAGCTGGCTACGCTACACAGCCGCTCCACTTGTGGTCTGAACAGGACTGAAGTCCTGCTGGTCTTTATATCACTGACTGACAGCTGATGGAGGGAGTCTCTGTGAACACTCATGGATCACTGCTGCTGTCTCTCTGATTCTCTCATCAGGTGGGAGTGGTGAAAGGTGGAGGTGTTGGGAGGATCAGCTGTGTCCTGATGATCCAGAGAGGTTGAAGCAGCACCATCAGCTGGTGGGTGGAGAGGCTCTGACTGGGCGGAGAGGAGAGCTTCATCCAGCAGTGACTGACGGACCAATCACAACACGTGGAGATGACTGTCAGTGCTGCAGTGTGAACTGCTCTGAGATCAGCTCCACTGTCCAGTCCAGCATCCTCCCTGTGTTCCTCTGGATGTGACAGAGTGTCATCAGTGTATCTGGACTGCTCTGCTGCATCTGCCAAGCAGCCGTCACGTTAGGAGCAGACAAGATAATGAGTTAATTACTCGCTAAGAGAGACTTGATGTTCTCTGCAGTCAGCTGGGAAACATATGTGCAGATATCAGCGTCGCCTAAAAGGCAAAAATCCAATATTGTTGATCGGTTGTGTAAATCTACAGTCATTTAAAGTGTCCACAGGTTAAACTAGTGTGAACGAGTGTAAAGTCTGTGCTCGTCTCTGTTTTCTCTGGGACCTTATTTTCCTCTGAGGACCAGAAGTTTGTATTCTGACCTCATTAATATTGTAAATAATAAAATTCTTCTATAAAACTACTCAGTGCTCCTTTAAATTGTGTTGTTGTACTGTACAGACAAACAGTATGCTATTACATCAGAATGGAATTATAGATGAAATGAGGAAACGTCTGGTCGAGATAGAAATCTGATCAAACATTTTGTTCCACCAGTTTATTTAATAAAGTGTTTTTATCCTCTTAACATCTTAGTTTTACTGTACGTCTTATTAATTGTATCTATTGGCTCATGTGCAGCACTTAGTTAGTTAGTTAGTTAGTTTTATTAGTTGTCCCCTTGGGGAAAGTCTTTTTCACAGTCATTTCATATGTATTCATACATTTTTTCGCCAGGCTTTCTGACAGACAAACATGCCACACATCTGTGGCACACAAGATACATACATGATTCAAGACACCAGGACTCTTACATACATGACAACAGACATTTAACACATTAGGCATATGCAGCAGGAAAAACACGTATACATTCATTTGGAAGGTGGGTGGGGGGTATAGACACACACATACAGTTATCAGGTATACAGGTAGAAACGTTGGGGTACATGGGAGGCATAGCCTACATTTGGTACATTTATCAGTGAGGTTTTGCTTTGTTGATTATATGGATGGCTGAGGGGATCAGGCTTCTGCTGAAGCGGGCTTTGTTGCACCTTAGTGTACTACACCTCCTGTCAGAAGGTAGGAGTGAGAGGTAGCGGCTGAGTGGGTGAGTGATGTCCAGGGATACTGCATGAGCGATACATGTGATGGCCTTGTTGTTAAGTTCCTTAAGCACTCGACGTCTCGGTCTTTATGTCTCCTTCCAGGCTGAAAACTGTGCGCTCACGTCAGAGCTGGTGAAGACGCAGGAAGTGTCCTCTGTGAGGATATGGAATTAGATTTGTGCCAAAAGTAACAAACAAAACTTTTTAAATTGCAAACAAAAATAGGAATTTGAGAGAACGTAAAACTAATTTCAAAAATAAAACTTATAACTTGCAATCAAATAATTTGTCAAATACTGTAACGTATTGGTCTTTTACTCTTCTAATAACGCATTATTTTGTTTACGGTTCCCTCTGCTTCTCTCTCTCCGCTCAGACTTTTGCGCTGACTCTCAGCTTTGCGGTCTCGCTGCAGCTCTTTCTCGTTTGCGCTCCCTGATTTTTTGTTTGCAGTTTTGGCACAAACGTCTCGGGTGGGCGGGCTTTTTCAGCAGAGCGTCCCCATTGGCTAATTAGTTTTTGACTGACACAGCTCGACGTCCGCAGTATATGGTATGCAAGTTTCCCAGAATGCATTTCGCTGCAGCGGTAGCGCTGCTAAAAGCTGTTTTAATTCTCGCTTTAGCGCTGTTAATACATCACTTTCTTAAGTTTTAATATATGTTTATGCGAGAAAGTACCTATTTTGATCCTTAATATGCGATTAGTTTATCCAAATGACGCCTGTTTGTAAATTTGTTCCGACGTTTTCGGAGATGCGAAGAGCCACCTATGGGACCAGCGTTCCGGGAGGTCTCAGAGACAGCAGCCCGTCTCCTGATGTGATGGGCCGGTCTAACCACATCGTTAGATTTCCTTCATGATACCAATATTTATCTAACAAAAATAGTTTAACAAGCCAGCGGTTAATCTTCAAAGAGCTGCATTTCAGATGACTGGCTCGCCGTCACACCCGGGATGACGACGAAGGTTGACCGGCCCATCACATAAACAAAATAATGCGTTATTAGAAGAGTAAAAGACCAATACTTTACAGTATTTGACAAATTATTTGATTGCAAGTTATAAGTTTTATTTTTGAAATTAGTTTTACGTTCTCTCAAATTCCTATTTTTGTTTGCAATTTAAAAAGTTTTGTTTGTTACTTTTGGCACAAATCTAATTCCATGGCTCGCCGTCACACCCGGGATGACGACGAAGGTTGACCGGCCCATCACATCAGGAGACGGGCTGCTGTCTCTGAGACCTCCCGGAGCGCTGGTCCCACAGGTGGCTCTTCACATCTCCGAAAACGTCGGAACAAATTTACAAACAGGCGTCATTTGGATAAACTAATCGCATATTAAGGATCTAAATAGGTACTTTCTCGCATAAACATACATTAAAACTTAAGAAAGTGATGTATTAACAGCGCTAAAGCGAGAATTAAAACAGCTTTTAGCAGCTCTACCGCTGCTGCGAAATGCATTCTGGGAAACTTGCATACCATATACTGCGGACGTCGAGCTGTGTCAGTCAAAAACTAATTAGCCAATGGGGACGCTCTGCTGAAAAAGCCCGCCCACCCGAGACGTTTGTGCCAAAACTGCAAACAAAAAATCAAGGAGCGCAAACGAGAAAGAGCTGCAGCGAGACCGCAAAGCTGAGAGTCAGCGCAAAAGTCTGAGCGGAGAGAGAGAAGCAAAGGGAACCGTAAACAAAATAATGCGTTATTAGAAGAGTAAAAGACCAATACGTTACAGTATTTGACAAATTATTTGATTGCAAGTTATAAGTTTTATTTTTGAAATTAGTTTTACGTTCTCTCAAATTCCTATTTTTGTTTGCAATTTAAAAAGTTTTGTTTGTTACTTTTGGCACAAATCTAATTCCATATGAGGACGACCGACCCGGAAATAACAGAGCTGATCTGTCTTCTCTACGCTCAGAGGATTTTACTCAACACATCATCTCTTGCTCTCGTTTTGAATAATAAAAACTTTTGTCATTTGACTTTAATATATTGTTGTTGTTGTTGTTATTGATGCATTTCCCAGATGTGCTGCTCAGTTTAAGTACGGAGGGTGTAGAGCAGAGAGAAAACAAAGAGCTTTGAACAGGTTCTGACAGGTTCAGTGTCCTGGTGTCCCAGGGTCCGTGAAGGCAGCACCGTTGCTGTGGTAACTGCCGCGGTCAGAGCTAAAGGCGCTTTTATTAAAGTCAAACCAACTTTAACTGAAAGTTTCTAGCATGGCGTCGAGACACAGCGACCCTCTGTCCGTCGATGAAGCTCCAGGAGGAGAAGAAGAGGAGGAGAAGGCCGAGGAGGAGGAGAGGAGAGCCGGAGCCGAGTGGAGCCGAGGCTCGCAGGTGAAGCGTCGCCGTAAATTAGCGGTTAGCTCGGCAGCTAACGTTGTATTTACATGTATTTACATGAAAAATGAAGAATTAAAAAGTAAACAAGTTTCTTTCAGTATCGTCCGACAGGACGATACTGAAAGAAACTTGTTTACTTTTTAATTCTTCATTTTTTAGGCTAACTGATTTTGAGTCATGTGACCTACTGACTCAAATTCAGTTAAATGTCTCTCTGTACTGGTTGATTGAGACAAACACCCTTTTTAATTTAGTGCTCATGTTATTATTTACATCATTTTTTGTTGGGAGTGTTTTTGTCACAGATATAGCACATCACAAAACACAAAACATACACAAGAGGAAGGAGAAGGAAGTCTGTTTACATACAACAAACATTCATATCAGCACAGAACACGTTCATTTGATTATTATAATTATTAGTTGGTTAGTTAGTGTCGCTTTCATTGAGTTCAACGCTGGTTATTTTGTGAGCGTGTCCATCGATGACGTCACTGTGGTGCGTTCACCTGTCTGCAGGTTCCAGTGAAGGTGTTACGAGCTCACAGCGATGGCGTCACCGCCGCTCGACTCTGCTTCAGTGACAGCTGCGTCCTCAGCTGCTCCTCAGACCACAGCGCCATCCTCTGGGTAAACTGCTGCTGTGCAGGCGCTCACACTCACACAGTCAGCCCAGTGGAACCAGTCTGATGGTCTGGACTCACAGATCAACTGAGTGAAAGTGACCATGACAACTACAAACTTGTATTTGCTGCACGATTCACCGATGATGTCATGCGTGTTGATGTCGGTGAAGACTTTGTCATTGCACTTTTCCATGCAGGAGGTTGATTTTTCCACACAGAGTGCTGTGGAGTGCAGCATTACTCAGTTGTCAGCTAGCTGTGATGTAAGTGTGATGATTTCCTGTTGACCTTTGACCTCCACAGGATGTGGAGCGCTGCAGACCTCTGAGGGTGTTTGATGGAGTTCACAGTAAAACCATCAGTGAGTGCGCTCTGATCCCAAACAGCAACAGGTCAGTTTCCACTCAGCTGCTCAGAGCCTTCCTCTATCATGCAGGCTAAAGAAACCTCTGTCTGTCTGACTGTCTGTCTGTCTGCCTGTCTGTCTGTCTGTCTGTCTGTCTGTCTGTCTGACTGTCTGTCTGACTGTCTGTCTGTCTGCCTGTCTGTCTGACTGTCTGTCTGTCTGTCTGTCTGTCTGACTGTCTGTCTGTCTGTCTGTCTGTCTGTCTGACTGACTGACTGTCTGTCTGTCTGTCTGTCTGTCTGTCTGTCTGACTGACTCTGTCTGTCTGTCAGGATGGTTACAGTCTCCTGGGATAAGTCCATTGTGGCAACAGACCTGGAGACAGGACAGACTCTGGTAACTCTCCTCGTCCTCCTTCTTCTTCTTCTTCTTCTCCATATATAGTTGAAGATAGATACTGATATTGATTGACTGATCGTTGTCTCCTTGTTGTCCAGTGGAGGGGGAGGCAGGCTGGCCTGCTGACCTCCTGCAGCTCTTCATGTGACGGTCGGCTGCTGGTTTGTTCTTCAGATCCACAGAACAGCATTCACATCGTGGACGCCTCCAGCGGACAGACGCTGCGCCACGTCAGCGGTACGGCAGCGCTGACAGCTCGCAGGCCGTCTGCATTATTAACACTGTGAGTTAATGAAGGGGCATTTGTTTTCTCCACCAGATCATCACCGCTCCACCATCACACGTTGTCGGTTCGACCCTCACAGCCTGCGAGTGGCCACGGTGTCTGCAGACCGCAGCATCAAACTGTGGGACCAGCTGGCTCAGAAAACCACCGTGAAAATCGACAGGTGACAAACACACCTGGACACTTCAAACACATTTGTTTGTCAAAATGTTTGATTCTTATTTCTTCCTGGTGTTTCCCGTCTCTCCCTCTCAGTAACCACGGCAACGTCGTCTCTGACTGCTGCTTCACCAACAACGCTCACTTCCTGTGCACGGCATCGTGGGATAAAAGTTTAAAGCTGTGGGACCTGCAGGCGGGAGGGTTTCGATCTCACGGCGGGACGAAGCTGCAGAGAGGCCATGAAGGCAGCGTGAGCTCCTGCAGCTTCTCTGCTGACGGTGAGACTCTGAGCAAGGCAGCAATGGAGATTTCAACTTCTGTCTCCAGTCTGAAGGACTCAGAGGTCGTGTCACTGAATTTTAGGGTTTTATTTCGGGGCTTTAGCAGCCTCGGGGGAACTACATCATAAAGATACAAAACAGATTCAGTTTTTTCCCAACAGGATTCAGTGTTTTTTATTCTTGACATCATGCTGAGGGCTTCGAGAGCAGGTCGACCTTCTGTAAAGACAAAAAACAAAACAAGAAAACGGGCTGCACATCATCAGTAAATCTCATCCAACCGCAAACTGAAACAAAACTTTATTAATGGTTTCATTCAAACATTTTTAGACTTTTGCTTTGTGTTTTCTGATGCATTTACTGTTGGAGTCCAGATGAACTCTCTGTTATCAGACTTCAGTTCTTCTTCGTGGGTTTCGTCTAATAAAATACTTCCTGTCGTGTTTCCACAGCAAACCTGCTGGTGTCCGGCTCCTATGACAAGACTGTTGCACTCTGGGATATGTCCTCGCTGTGCCAGACTCTCATCCTGAAGGTGATCGCTGCAGGATTCATTCATCGCTCTGAATAAAAAGCACCAGGTTTTGTTTTTTAATTATAAATTCAAACGCTCAGCTCGTGTTTTTGTTCCTTCTTCACAGGGCCACAGTGATTGGGTGACAGATGTGTCCGTCAGCGCAGACAGGAAGTTGGTGGCCTCTGCCTCTAAAGTATCAGTCCTCTCTGTTCATCGTATTGATCACTGTCACGCTAAACTCAAATCTGATCAGATTTTAATCTCAGTGTTCCTGTTAAACACTTTCAGCTGTGTCAGCGTTGTGTCATCAGATCCATCAGCTGTTCTTTACACGTTTGCATATCTGTAAACAATCGAAACCAAGAAAATCTGTTGTTGTTTCTGTCTGGTTTTAAGACATTATTTCACAAATAGTCGTTTGTGCTTTTACAGGAATTAAGAAGTGAAAGTTACACCTGGAAGTATTTTTCTCAGTGTTCTGTAGACGATGTAAGACAGTTAAATCACAGACAGATGTGAGGAGTCCTGTTGATGAGCAGGTCAGAGGCTGTAACATCAGAGCTGAGGTTCTCCTGTCCCTGTAGGACGGGACTGTCAGGCTGTGGAACATCAAGCACATGGAGGAAATCCCAGAAGTCATTGAGAAGAGGAGGACTGAAGGAACCGGAGTTCACGTCCTCAAGGTCAGAGTCAGACAGCTCCTCCGTCGTCTGTTTGTCCTGTATTTACTGTTGGTCCTGACAGGAACCTGTGTGTTTCAGTGTGAGGAGTGTGGAAAGCTGTTCCCCGTGTCCAGACTACAGACCTCAGAGCTGCTGACTCGCTGCGTCTTCTGTCGACTCAAATCTCCGCCCAGATACCGACCACAGCCTCCACCTCTCCTGTAACGTCCTGCCCAGGTCAGAGGTCAGAGGTCGGCCACGGAGCAGCAGCTGGTAGGGACTCGACATCTTGCTCATGTCGGCAGCGAGTGGCGATGATGCTTCAGTATAAAATGAGGTCAGCAGCTCAGACTGCAACACACCGACCAGCCAAAGACTCAAAAACATCTAGAGGTTCATCAAGAAGTTTTACAGTGTTGGGTTTTAGATTTAATTTTCTTCTGAAATGACACACTGACTGAACTCAAACATACCTTCATTATTATTTTACATTACGTACATTCATAAACTCCTGAAACGTTTTTCATTTCTCTCACAAAGTTATTATTTCTGCTTCACATTTAAAACCAGTCCTGTGATCGTGTGTGTGTAGTCCACAGACGCAGTGACATCACACATTTCTGAAATTCTGTTTGGCCTCAAATGTTGTGTTCTCGCCAGATGCACTTTGCTGTGGGCGTGGCTTACAAGGTGACATCATCACAGTGAAAAAAAGAACAAAGAGCCAAAGTCATGACATCACTTCCTGTCTCGCCTCTGTAACTCAGAATAATCTCATTCAGCTCGAATACAACTCTGCATGTTAAAAGTTGAAACCTTTGTGGTTTTAATTAAATTAACACAACGACGACTTTGAGAGCAAAAAAAAAAAAAATGCAGCTACCATGAAGTGGCGACTGCAGCAGCGTGCGTTCATATTTCATTATAACTTCGTTTCTTCTTTATCCCAAAACATTTCCCAACACCAAAACTGACCAGTAATCGACGCCTGACGGCCGGGTGGTAACATGGAGGAACAGTGATGTGTGTTGTTGAGATGACTGACAGGTGAACAGACAGGTGAACAGACGGGTGAACAGACAGGTGAACAGACGGGTGAGCAGACAGGTGAACAGACAGGTGAGCAGACAGGTGAACAGACAGGTGAACAGACAGGTGAACAGACGGGTGAGCAGACAGGTGAACAGACAGGTGAACAGACAGGTGAACAGACGGGTGAGCAGACAGGTGAACAGACGGGTGAACAGACAGGTGTGTGGCCGTCACCACGTTACAGACTGGAGCTGTGACATTTCGTCCTGATGCCACAGGAAACATCATCGTGTCCCAAACAGAGTTAATCTGCTCGAGAGCAACCAGCAGCTTGTATTATTTCTAGTGTCCAGGTGCAGGTTTCCTCCTGAGGACAGGTCGGGCGTTTGTCCTCTGGGGACCATGAATGTCCATCAAGTGTAGTCTTGTGTTGGACGGACTGACGTTGACATCATCGCCCTCTACTGGAGCCGCTGTGTCGCTTCAGAAGCCTCCTGTGTGATCACACGATGGTGCAGCTGCAGCTCCGAGTTTCAGAGGCTCATCGATGGCTGTCGGAGTGAATCTGCTTCAGGTGGTGTGCTGGTGTTTCTCTGCAGAGCGGCCCGGTGGCATCAGAAGGTGCTCTGCAGCAGACAGTGGCAGCCACAGCCGGCCGGACACTCGTCCTGCCGGCGGAACCAGTCCATCATGTGACTGGTGTGTCCTCCGTGACCGCAGCTCAGGCAGAAGTTGGAGGATCCGCGTACGGCCACGTGGCAGATGGCGCACTGGAAGGTGAGACGCTTACAGACGGCGCACTGAGTCCCACGAGCCTGACTGCGACAGTGACAGCAGTACACCCCGAACTCTGCAGGGGAGACAACAAACCACAGGTCAGAGAGGCTCTGGTCCATCGGCCTGAAGCCTGCTGAGGGTACAGACGTCTGCGTGGCTCCCTGCGGATCAGGACCAGTTGGACTGGCCCCGTCTGTGAACAACAGTAATGTGTGTGTGTGTGTGGACGTACCGATGCCTTTGTGAGGTTCAGGAGGACACGAGGCGAACTTGAGCACGTCGGCTCGTTTCTCCCGCAGACCCCAGCGGTACAGGATCTCACCGTAACACTTCTTAAAGTCGTCAAACTGCAGCATGTTGGCGGGGTCCAGCAGTCTGCAGGAGCAGAGGGAAGTGACATCAGCGTGACATCACAGTTCTGTTAATCACCTCAGGGTCTGTCTGACTACGTCACCTCTTGTTCATGTCGTGCTGCTCTCGCTCTCGTTCCCGTGGGTCTGTGTAACCCTGGTTGCCATAGCGATAGTCGTCAGGCGAGGACTCACCCCAGGGGTTGGCGTGCTCAGACTCTCGACCTGCAAACCATGAAAAACATGTGAGTGGACGCAGAGTGA
>CM077784.1:38526084-38548584 GCA_039737535.1 Lagodon rhomboides | reverse complement strand
TCACCTTCTGCAGCGACGTGTCGGTCAGAATCTGAGACAACACACAGAGTCAGAACATCGTCCTTCACTTTCAGCTAAAAGACAAGAACATGTTTTGTTTAAACATTTAAATAAAACTTAAACGAGTGAAAAAACAGCGAGCTGTGGTGCGTTCAGGAGCATCGGTACCTTCTGGATCTTGGTCTTCATGGCGGACGGGATGGTGGTCGGGGAGACGAACTGGAAGGATGGCGCGGCGTTGTTTGGATACAGAGCGGGAAACTTGACCACCAGGTGAACCTGATGGCTGCCGAAGTGAGCCGACACCACACAGCTGCGGTTCACAGCGTCCATCTGCACAACACCAAACACTGTGATGTCACTTCCTGTCTGACAGTTAGCCTTCTTACTGCTGCCGACTGTGCGATCGTCCTGGTTCCAGGAGGATCAGACACAAAGACACTGAAATCTATTTAACGACATTAAATCACTAAAAAAAAGTCCAATAATCTATATTACAGATCCCAGATGAAATGTGTTCAGACTTCCTGTGAATGTTTCCGTCTCACCTCCACGTTGACGTTTCTGATCTGCAGGTTGACCAGAGAGAACTCCTGCTGCAGAGTCTGAGTGAGACCTGAACCCCCCGCCGAGTCCTGACGACCTGCAGAGTCCGGATCTGAGAGCACAGGTGAGACGACAGGTGAGACTCAAACAGAGTCCGTCTGACCAGCTGTCTTCTTCAAACAAACATCAGCTGTGATTTTTTATCTGCAGTATTTTGACTTCCTCATCAGATCGGTGACTGAATGTTTCTCACCCTGCAGGTTGTCGGCTGCAGGACCGAGGCTGTGCTGACTGTCGGGCTCCTGAGACGACAGAGACTTCTCCGACTCCACCGTGAGAGACATCCCGTCCATCATCTCCTCCACGTCACTGACACACAGCTACACAACAACAACACACGTCAGGATGGATCAGAGGCAGGAGAACGTGGACGTCTCTCTGTGAGGCTGCACACTGACCTTCTGCAGCTGGGGATCCACCCTCCAGATCCTCAGAGTCTGGTCTCTGGACCAGGTGACCAGCTGGTAATCCTTAGAGCCTGACGAGGCAACAAACAACAGCAACAACACACTGTAAACAACAACAACAACAACAACAAACAGCTGCACCTCCTGACAGAGATATAGAAACAATCTTTATCAAACAGGGAAAAGCAGCATTTTAATGTCTATGTGATCATTTTCGCCACCGTGTGGGGATGTAAAAAAAGATGTCTTTAGCTTTAGCTTAGCACAAAGACTGGAAGCGGGGGGAAACTGTTAGCCTCACTCCATCTGAGTAAACAACTCCCAGTCCGTCTGATTCACACAGAACTTTTGGTTTTGTCTGAGATCTGTGTGTGAACTTCTGCTGAACCTCAGCCTGTGATTGGTCACCTTCTTTCTGCGGCCTCCACTGGAACTCCAGCACCACGTCGTCGTGGCCGACGAAGGCGTGGACGGGACTGTTGAGGTCGAGCGTGCTCCACAGCAGCAGACTGTTCTCCCTCCTCAGCTGAGGAACCATCACTGTGACCAGCCCGTTAGAGAACGGCTGAGGACACACACACACACACACACACACACACACACACACACACACACACACACACACACACACACACACACACACACACATCAGGAGCTGCATATATTCTGGTTCATAAATAAATATGATCTCGACATGCTGTTTGTGCTTCTCGGCTGTGAAGCTGAACGTCCCTGTTGGATCAATGCAGTTTGATCTGATCTGTGATTCTGATACTCACCGTGTACCTCGCCTTCCACACCGGGACCTGGCAGGACAGGATGTTCAGGTACTTCCTGGGCTGTCGGTAATCCCAGAACTACACACACACACACACACACACACACACACACACACACACACACACACACAAGTTAAACACAGAGTGCTCTTCAGTCCAGCTGCATCTTCAGAGAATATTTTGAGGTGTTTATCTGTGAAGGAATATCCTGAGATCACGTCTGACTTCTGATCCGGTCCAGTTTGGATCTTTGTCTCTGTTGTTGTTGTTGTTCTCACCCTCACTGAGTTGTCCTGACTCGACGTGGCGAGGATGAACTCGTTGTCTGGATGCCAGTCGAGGCCGTGGATCTTCGACAGGTGAGCAGCCACGTACTCGGCCGCCGTGTTCGGCTTCTGTTCACAGAAAGAGAAACCACAGAAACATTTGCAGTGCTCACACTCACACACACACATGCAGCTCAGTGTGGATGAAATGTGTCGTCTGCTCACTCTTTTGTCCCATATCCGGACGTCTCCATCGTGGCTGGACGCCAGCAGGTACTGGTTCTTCCTGTTCCACTTCACCTGAGACGCCCCGGCTGGAGACACGAGACGGTGACAAACAGAAGCAGGTATGAAAACACTTCTCAGTTTGTGAATTATTTTCATCTGCTGTGTGGAATCGTTTCATGTTGGTGGACATTCAGAACACGGAGCCGACACGTTCGGCTGTAAACGTTAATGAATCTCTTCGAAGATGTGTTCAAAGATAATCTGACATTTCAGGTTTAAATATCATCTGCAAAAAACTGATTGTACTTGTGCTATTTAAAACTTAAACATACAGAGAACACAAACAGGTTCCTGCTGAACTCAAACACACCGAGAGGAAAGAAAACCACAGCATCACTGAGGATTGTTCCTCTGCAGGGAGTTTGGGGCTTTGCAAGTTGTTTTCGTGTAAATGAAGTGAAACCAGTGTCTCATAAATCAATACACAAACTGAAATAATCAATCAATCAATAAAATAAGCACAGCCTGGTCCTTTAAATGCTCACCGACAGCTGACAGCGCCACAGTGGGCTTCCGAGTGTCTCTGTGGAGGCAAACAGAGAAAATGTGAATTAAACAAAGTGCTCAGATGTGAAACTGATGATCGGTCTGATTCTGCACATGATCATATTTTTACATCATCATCTCTGAATCAAATATCATCTCTGATACTTAAAGTTCACTCTTGACATTATAAACAACAGTTAACCTCAAAATGTAAGAAGAGACAAAGAAGTGGACTTAATGACCAAGTTCAGTCGTCTGGTTCAGTCAAGAGTGAGTTTCTACTTTTACTCCGTCTGTGATCTGATCAGAATCTAAATCAATCCTGTGGTGGGATTATTTTCTCAACAACAAGGTTCATGATTCAGGAGAAACAATGTGCTAAAACTGTTTTAATTCTGGTTATTTCTCCTGACCTGGTGTCCCAGATGTAGATGTAGGTGTCCACTGAGCTGGTGACCAGGAACTCCGGTTCAAACCAGGACCAGTCCAGATCGCTGAGGACACAAACACAGCACGGTGAGTCCCTGAACACACCACAGTGAGTCCCTGAACACACCACGGTGAGTCCCTGAACACACCACGGTGAGTCCCTGAACACACCACGGTGAGCCCCTGAACACACCACGGTGAGTCCCTGAACACATCAGTGTGAGTCCCTGAACACATCACAGTGAGTCCCTGAACACATCACTGTGAGTCCCTGAACACACCACAGTGAGTCCCTGAACACATCACGGTGAGTCCCTGAACACATCACGGTGAGTCCCTGAACACACCACGGTGAGTCCCTGAACACACCACGGTGAGTCCCTGAACACACCACGGTGAGTCCCTGAACACACCACGGTGAGTCCCTGAACACACCACGGTGAGTCCCTGAACACATCACGGTGAGTCCCTGAACACATCAGTGTGAGTCCCTGAACACACCACGGTGAGTCCCTGAACACACCACAGTGAGAGTGTCCAGACTGCAGAGAGGTGCGTTTGATTCGGTACCTGATGACGCGGGTGTGTCCCTGCAGGGAGGTGTGCACTTCTCCACAGCCGTCCCTCCACGAGTACAGATCCACACGCTGGTTACTCTGAAAACAACACAGAGTCAGAAACACGTGTTCTCTTCCGTTTACAGATTTATTTAACGGTCAGAACTCACCGAGGCAGCGAAGACGTGCGACTCTGATCGGTGAGGATTCCACTGCACCGTCCCGACGTCCCATTTACTCTGACGGCCAATTTTCCTGGGAGGTTCAGACGGAGCCTCCAGGTTCACCATGTAGAGGAAACGCCGCCTGGAGCAAACAGCAGAAGCTTTCAGGAGCAGTTTATATGATCGAGAGTCACTTTCTCATCAGGTCAACGTTCCTCTGACTTCATGATGTAGTAAAGTTTGTTGCGATGACTTTTACCTGCAGCTCCGTCACAACTTCATCTACTCTACCAGATTCTGTCTCCTTCCATCAGTCAGTGTCACAGTCAACACTCACATCTAACCTGAGAAACATGGAGCTGCGGTGCGTTCAGGGGAGCTGGACTTACCCAGACAGCACGGCGTGTGAGCCCAGGCAGTCCACTGACATGGCGGTGGCCTGGAAACACAGAAGAAGAAGAAGAAGAAGGTGACAGGTGATCTGAAAGCTCCAGATAACAAACATTAGTGTAGAGCTGAAATGATTCATCTATCAAAGTAATCACCACCTACTTTAATGATCAGTTAATCGGTTAGAGTAATATTTTAGTTACCTGATGACGTCATCTTCAGCTTTAAAGACACTGACTGATATTTATCACTATTGTCAGACATTTTATAGACAACTGATCAGTTAAAGACAAGCGTCAGATTGATCGTTAGTCCTGACGTCACTCAGAAAACATGGTTTTATATCTTCTGTCCAAAACCCAAAGACTCACTCAACTGCCGATTAACACGTTTGTTGTGTATTAATACTGTGTAGATTAAACTAATCAGTTCATCAAGTCGTCCAATCAGCTGTACAGCTTTGGAATAAATGCTCTGGACTCACAGAACCTCACAGAACCTCACAGAACCTCACAGGCTGCAATTAAAAACTATTTTCACAGATCATTTTTCCACTAAGTTACTGAACTGCTCTTTAATCGTTTACTCTCCTCTCGTGACCGTCTTTCACTCTGAGGACCGGGCTGTGACCTCTGACCTCACCTGTGACCTCACCTGTGACCTCTGACCTGTGACCTGGTGTCATATCAATCATAACTTCTTGACTGACTGCTGCAGAACTTCTCCTGAACACAGTACCTGTGGGTGTGAACTTGGACTGTGTTAACTATCCTGACACTGTTTCTCTCTGTTAGTCTCCTTCACCTGTCCACCTGTTCACCTGTTCACCTGTCCACCTGTCCACCTGTCAGTCTCTTTGTTCACACCTGAGCTCTCAGACACAAATACCTGGGCATCCCGAAACTCCACCACCACATTCTCACTGCTCCAGCGGGCCGCCATCTTCCTCCGTCTTCTACCGTCAACAAAACGTCACGTGACCGCGCTGAGCCGAGACGCTGCGTTCAGGTTCTGTGGGAAAACTGTCAACCAGAAGAAAAACACGACACCCGTAAAAATACCAAATCAACAGCATGAAGTGCGAGTGAAGACATGTTTTACAAGGCAAATATATTGATCATTACGAAGTTTTGACGTTAGTTCAGCTTCAAATCTCATAAAATGATCGTTGTTCTGAAGATAATTTATGAATAAATTGATTCTGTATGACATCACAGAACAGAAATGTAAGTGACTTTCAGTTCTCAGACTCCTGACGCTCCGTTAACATCAGGAAACAGCCTTTAAATGTGTTTTTAAGTTAAGAGTTAATGTAGGTTTAAAGTGTCCGACAGACGTGAAGCTCCGCTGCGTTCTATGTGTCACGTGAGTGTTTCCGCTCTTCTGATTGGTTGGTCCAGTTACTGTCAGATATCCAACATGGCGGCTACCCTGGTGGAGCATGTTGTCGCAGACGCAGGAGCGTTTTTAAAGCGAGCTCCTCTCCAGGTGAGACTTTCTTCATCTTTGAACCGTAAATACAGTTTTTATAAAATAAGCTACACGACAGTTAGCTTGTTAGCTCTCAGTGACGTCAGGTGGTCAGACTGTAGAGACGCTGAGGCGCGAGGCCCTCAGCTCATCACACACCCGCTGATCAACACGACTGAAACATTAAATACTGGTTTTATTCAGAACTACAGTCATAATCTCCTGTCAGGATCCGGGTTTACATCTGTAACAGATACTACAGCGTGCTCGATGAGCTGCTCAGTCAGCTGTGTAATAATTATAATATACTCCTTATGAAAACATGATGTGTATTGATGCTGATGTTGATGTGTTGACACAAACTGAGCTTGAATATTTGATAAAGGTGATAAAATACAGAAGTTTCTTAAAGCATTGATTTGTCTTTTTATATAAAAGACATTAGATTTTTTATGATTTATACTTATTAAATTCAGATATTGACATGTACAGAATCCTACGACACCATGTTCCTCATGATTTGGGCTCAGTGAGTCTGAGAGAAACTGAGGTATTTATTCAGATACGTTGTGTGTGTTTGTGCTGCAGGACATCGGCAGGAACATCTACACACTGAAAGACGTGGTGGCCGAGATCAGAGACAAACCCACCAGGAGGAGTCTGGCCTTCCTGCCCTACCAGCTGAACTTTCTAGAACCACGTGCTGAACACGTCAGACTGGGTAAACTGACCTGAACCTGAACACATCAGACTGGTAGACTGACCTGAACCTGAACACATCAGACTGGTAGACTGACCTGAACCTGAACACATCAGACTGGTAAACTGACCTGAACCTGAACACATCAGACTGGTAGACTGACCTGAACCTGAACACATCAGACTGATAAACTGACCTGAACCTGAACACATCAGACTGATAAACTGACCTGAACCTGAACACATCAGACTGATAAACTGACCTGAACCTGAACACATCAGACTGATAAACTGAACTGAACCTGAACACATCTGCAGGGTTGTGGTCTTAATGTTCAGGGATTTTCCGTAAATCTGTATCCTTTAAATACTTTTCCCAAAATCTAACTAGATTAACTTTCAGCCTGTGTAATGAAGTTATAGATTCTATAACTTCATTACACAGGCTGAAAGTTAATCTGATGATGTAGATGATGCTGTGACTCACCTCCTCACCTGTACTCTGACTGACATTCATCAGGTTTAACTCTGCAGTCTGAGCTCTTTGTCGTTTGTGTTCCTTCAGTGACAGAGTTCTCCAAGAAGACCGGAGATTACCCGAGTCTTTCAGCCACCGACATTAAAGTCCTGGCTCTGACCTACCAGCTGGAGCTCGAGCACGTCGGCTCCCAGCACCTGAAGAAGGAGCCGGAGGTCAAGGTATCTGATCAGAGGGAAACGCTCACTGTTTGTACCTGACCGTCCCAGCTGCCTGCTTGTAGAACAGATCTAGTGCCGACAGTGTGTGTTTTACGGTCTCGCTTACCGAGCTTTATGCTAAGCTAGGCTAAACACAGTCTAATTCAGAGAGCTGACTGTGTGGTTTGGTCAGAGCAACATCTGGATCTTCTCTGTTTCAGGTTCATGTTCAGAGCACACAGCGACACCCAGAGACTCCGGTTAATGTTGCAGGATTCCACTTCCCCTCCAAGGTAACACATGATCGTTATTCACGTCTGTCAGTTCATCATTACGTACTTACAGTGAAACATCTCAGCGGGGAGTTAATCAGAATCTGTCTGGTCTCATAATGGAGCCTGAAACATCTGCAGGACGTTTATCAGTTTGTTTGTCTCTTGGTTGTTCCTTCAGAAGCCTGTGGACACTTCGAACGTCCGACAACTTCAGACAAAGACGGAGACATCGGAACCTGCCGACACTAACAAGTTCAACAGCTTCCACTTCTGGAGAGAGCCGCTGCCGTCCATCGACAGCGACCTGCTGGACTTACTGGTGAGGCTAACACAGGCTAACATCAGTGTTAGCTAACACCTGTATTAACTCCTCCAACAAGCTAACGAGTGTTGAGCTTCTCCAACAAGAACATCTACTGATGAAAACGTTTGAGTTCCTGTTTTTCTGAACAAACCTGTGGTGGTGTTTGCTCCTCCAGGATCCGGTGGAGGTTTTGAATTCAAAGAACAAACAGAAACAGACGGACACACAGACGACTGCCGACAGCGACGAGTTCAACAGCTTCAACTTCTGGAGAGAGCCGCTGCCGTCCATCGACGACAGCCTGCTGGATTTACTGGTGCGTTCAGGAACCACTCAGAGAATATTCAGCAGGTCGACACACAACAGCTGGGCCACTTTTTACTGTGACACTCTGGACCCTGAAGTTTGCTGCAGAGAATTAGCTTCTCCAGTGTTGGACCTTGATTGGCCGACAGTGATGGTGATGTCATTTGTTTGTTTGTTTCCAGAAGGTCGACGGCATCTCATTATCAGAGAGCAGGTCAGACACATCACTGCAGACAGACAAGCCGGAGGACCAATCAGATGACGAGGACAAAGAGAACGAGCCCAGAGATGATGAAGAGGAGGAAGAGGAGGAGGAGGAGGACGACGACGACGGAGGTGGTTGGATCACTCCCAGTAACATCAAACAGGTGAAGATGGACTCAGCTGATTGGACGGCTCCTGCTGATGTTACAGTTGGATGTCTGACGACCGACTTCGCCATGCAGGTAACGGACGCCTCGTACCTGTCGGTGACGTCACCTGGACACAAGACTTCGGTTTAAACGTTGATTAACGTCACTTAAGATGTAGTTTGTTTATATTTTACACAAAAAATCTGCTTCTGTTCAGTGAATCAAACAATTATTCTCATGATTTATTCTCTAAAATGTCAGAAAACAGTGAAATTAAAGGTGACGTCTTCACATGTTTGTTTTCTGACAGATGAGGAGAAATCCAGCTGATGTTTTTATTTAAAACTGAGATTAATCAGTGAAAAAGTTGCAGATACATTTTCTGACGATGAGTGAATTAACTGATTGATCGTTCTCGTCTTTCAGAACGTTCTGATTCAGATCGGACTTCACGTTCTGTCTGTGAACGGGATGGTGATCAAACAGGCGAGGAACTACATCCTGAGGTGTCACGCCTGCTTCAAGTGAGTCCTGAAGGTGGCGCTAGAGGAAAGATCATGGAGTCGGTCTGATGTGGAGGGTTCATCCTCTGGAGAGCAGGACGGAGTCGTAGCAGCTCTTCATCCATCATCGCTGAATGTGTGAATCTGTTGCTAGGAAACAGCTGCAGTGTAAACAGGAAGTCACTGTAGCATCACAAGCTAGCTGACAGTTTTAGAGGCTGAAAGATGAAAGTTTTGTGTCTGTGGTGGTTTTTATACAGTTTATAATCACAGGGAACGACCTCATTATGCTAAGCTAACTGACCTTATTCACTAATTTAATAACAATGTTTTTAGCATAACGTTTCATCATTTGAGGGATATTTTAGTGGCATAGTTCTTCCAGATTGAATCAATATTACTCATATTGTCTCTTCACTGTGATCAGCTCAGATATTATCTGTCACTTGGTTCAGTAACTTAGTTCCAGCTGCAGTTAGTGGCTGTAAATATTAAATATATAAGCATCTGTCAGAACTCGTTTGTGAGCTGCAGCCTGTTTAATTCAGTGATGATGAAGCTGAACTTGGTGACGTTAGCATGAGAGAACAGCTGCTGGACTGTGTTAGCTACGTTTAATGAATCCGTCAGTGGACCGGACTGATGGAGCTGCAGATACTGTAAAGTTTAAAAGTTAAATATTGCCATTATTAATTATAATGTTAATGTTTTTAATTTCAGGACAACGAGCAACATGAACAAAGTGTTCTGCGTTCACTGTGGGAACAAAACTCTGAAGAAGGTGGCCGTGACCGTCAGCGAGGACGGCAGCATGCAGATGCATTTCTCTAAAAACCCCAAAGTGCTGAACCCGAAAGGGCTGAAGGTGAGACACACACACACACACACACACACACACACACACACACACACACACACACACACACACACAGAATAATCCTGTTTATAGCGTCTCCATGCAGCGAGTAGTTTTTCCTGCAGCCTGATTGGCTGTTGGCGCAGCAGCATCATTAACTCCTCCCCCTCTCTCTCTGGTGTTGCAGCACACGCTGCCGCTGCCTCAGGGAGGGAAACACGCCCACAACCCCCACCTGGTGGAGGACCAGCGCTTCCCCCAGCAGAGACTCTCTCGTAAAGCTCGGCAGAAGACCGACGTGTTCAACCCGGACTACGTGGCCGGAGCGTCGCCGTTCTGCGAGAACGACATCTACAGTCGAGCCGCCAACCTGCAGATCAGAGACGGTCAGTACGGAGGCGGCCGGAGGCGAGCCAACCCCAACGCCTCCCGCAAGAAGTTCGTTAAAAACAAGTGAAGAGCAGACGGACGTTTGGACACACGAGAACTCGACACCATCAGACTTGTTTCCGTTCAGGTGGTTTAGCATGTTTAAGTCTTCTTACTGCAGGTAAACGTGCAGAAACAGCGGTCTGCTCCTTTAAATACTGAACCAGCATCTCCCCTCTGAAGGTTTCCACTCGACACACAAGCGTTCATGTTGACACTGATTGATCCATTATGTATCTATATTTACCCTAATAAATGTTAAAACCCACCTCAGCTGTTACAGAACCTGTTCTGATGTGTTCTGTCGTTATTTGGACACATTTATGATTCTCAGATTCTCCTTTAATAGACGACTAAAGAAACAGTCCGACATGAAGCTCGGACACTTTGTCTGACATCATGAACGTCTGTTGAATCAGTTACAATCATCTTCAACCTTAAACAGAAGAATCAGAGCAGCTGAGAAGAGTCAACATGTTTTAATTTACATCCGTCACCAGAGTCCAAAGTGATTCTTCAAACCTCCCCACAACCCCACAGAACCACAGACAGCGTCAGTCTGCAGTCTGTTACTCCAGAGAAAACTCTTCGTCCTGTATCGTCTCGTCCTCTTGTTCCTCGGACCTCGGCTCCGTCACCTCAGAGTCTGTGATACCAGACTGGGTCTGTGCCGGGTCCAGTGTGAGCTCAGGATCTGGTTCTGGTTCTCTGAGCTGCGGCTCGAACGTCAGGCTGCTCAGTTCGCCGCTGATGTCGAGCTCCGGCACCGGTGCTGCTGGTACCGCCTCTCTCTGTGGAAGCAGGAAGTCCAGCGGCTCGAGGACCGCGGCCAGGTCGACGCAGCCCAGACTGCCGTACCTGTGCAGCTGGGTCGGAGGAACACCTGCAGAACCACACAGAACGGCTTCAGTCATCAACTTATAAACTCTTCAGGAGTTCTGTTCCTGCTGATATTTTGTTGTGGATCGATCAGCTGATCTGAGTTTGAATTGTTGAGCTGCTTCAATATGAGAAAAACTAAAAGAAGAAATGTGTTCAGTGAATCTGTTGATCATTCGTGGAAACACGAACGCTGACCCGTCTGTGGTTTCTAGTTCTGAGCTGCACAAAGTCCAACCTGGACTCACTGAAAGCTGAGATGTTCTGGTTCTTTGTTTATAGCTTCTCCAGATCACTGGAATCTTACGTTTCTCTAATCAAATTATGACCCGAATGATCTAAAAGCAACAAGAGAAGAGGCTCCTCACCCAGGACGAGAGCGAGCTGCGCCGGAGGGAACAGAACCTGCAGGCAGCGGTTGAGGAACGGCAGCAGGTCGTCGGCGTACGAGCAGCAGAACTGGTCGAACAGCTCCTTCTCTCTGCTGCTGAAGGCCGACTCCTCGGCCCGGTGAAACACCAGAATCTGACGGGTCACCTGACAGGAAACGACACCAGTTAACACTCTCACACTTGAATCGAACGCAACTGGATTTGGTTTTTGTCTCGAAGACGCTTCGCCTCTCATCCAAGAGGCTTCATCTTTGATGAAGCCTCTTGGATGAGAGGTGAAACGTCTTCGAGACAAAAACCACTGACCCAGGAGGGAGTTCAATTTCCTTGAGCTAACCGACAGAAACCCTGCTGCTCACCTTCTTCAGGGCGTCCTCCAGACACCTGGTGACGTCCTGAGCCAGGCCGACGGGGCAGCAGAGCCGCAGGTCGTTGAAGGCGGTCAGGACGTTGTTGAGGAAGCAGGCCAGCGGCTGGAAGTCCAGCAGGGACATGGGCGGCTGCAGGGTGCCGGGCTGGGTGCTGGGCGCCGCGGGGGGGATGCTCCCTCCCAGCACCGACGGCAGGGCGATGAGCGTGTACAGGTTCATGTCCTCCTGGAACTTGTCCACCGCCTCCTGCACGGCGCCGCGGAACGTCTCCGCCGCCACCCGCTGGAACATGGGCGCCAGCTGTCCGCGGAAGTCCGCCCCCACCCGGCTGAAGGACAGGCCGAAGTACATGCACTGCCCCAGGAGGGAGTCCAGGCGCCCGCCCACGCCCCGCTGCAGGTCCCGCTCCAACGTCTCCAGGAACTCCGCCACCTTCTGCACCACCCAGCCGTGGAAGATGGCGGCCTCGTTCACCGCCAGCTGCCCGCCGGCGGGCGGCACCAGCGGGTCCTCGTCGGAGAAGATGGCTCTGTACTGCGTGATGATGTCGAACAGGTGGACTCTGCAGGCCTCGATGGTCTTGGTGATGTGGAAGTACGGGTCGTCCTCAGAGATGGCGGCGAGGATGGAGTGCAGCCAGGTGCCGCGAGCCTGCAGGAACTTCACCCGCAGCTCCGCCTCCGTGAACACGTCCATCCTCCGCAGGTAGCCAATCACACGCAGGCAGACGGGAAGCTGCGAGTTGCTGCGCAGCTGCTGCAGCAGCTGGTTGAGCATCAGCTGAGTCGACTGACGCACCTCACGCACGATCCCCTGAAGACCAAAGATATCTGTCGTTAATCGATCAACAAAGCTGTTCTCATCATCGATTCATTATTCAAGACGTTTTCTAGAATCTGTCATCACGGTGGAAAACTGAAGCTCAAAGTGACGACTTGATGCTTGAATCGTCCTGTGAACAGCCTCTCTTCACCCGCTTCGTATCTTCACGTCGACTCACCTGGATGACCGGCAGGCTGGAGTGCTTCTTCTCCAGCCTCTTGACGTATGCTGCCAGCTCCAGAGCCTCCTCGTAGTAGCCGTTGCGGACGCAGGTGTCCATGAGCTGAGGGATCTCCAGGATCTCCAGGATCTCAGTGTGCCGGTTCAGCGTGAGGCTGTTCATCCGGCGGCTCGCTCCGATCTCCTCCGCCTCCTTCATGAAGCCCCTGAACACAAACACATGGGAGCAGATCAGTGAAGCTCAGTCTGGAAACATCACGTGTGGACTGAAGGAGAGACAGAGAAGCAGCTGTTTGGGATTTAGTCTGTGAAGGTGACTCAGATTAATCAATTATCAGAAACGTTTCCTAGTTTTTCAGATTAACGTTTCGTCTCAGATCTGCTGAGTATTTAAACTGAGATGTTTCATTATTGATCCATCTGCAGATTATTTTCACGAGAAATTAATCAAAGTCAACAAAATGATGAAAAATGTTCATCACATATTCTCAGAGGAGTTTAGTCTTCTGTCTGAAACTCAAACTGTGGTACACGATGATGATGATGATGATGATGGTGATGATGAAGAGGAGGAGGAGGAACAACAACAGATCTTCACTTTTAAGAATATGGAAGCAAACTGATCCATTATTACAATAATATGTGATTAATCTTATTTTGATCACTTAGTTTAACTGTTGACTGTCTGACTTTACTGGGGCCCTCTCTACATGCTGGTGTATGTTGGTGTCCTCTCTACATGCTGGTGTCCTCTCTCTACATGCTGGTGTCCTCTCTTCATGCTGGAGCCCTGTGGTCATGCAGCTGTTAGACCTCATCACTGATTTCAGATCAGTCATTAGTTTCAGTGGACCTGGAGCCTTCGGGTCCGGTCCGGTCCGGCCCGGTCCGGCCCGGGGCTCTCTGTCTCTGAGCGGCACTGACCTGCATCTCTCCCCGAAGCTGGGCAGCTTGTCCAGCAGCCGGGACACGCTGCTCTCCACGCGGCCGAAGTCCCGGTAGATGTGCTCGGTGCAGTCGGCGGTTCGGATGAAGGTCTGGTAGTTGGAGAAGGCCAGCTCCCGGGTCTGCTGCAGGATCTGGGCCCGCTCCTCCGCCAGCCGCTCCGGCTCCCGGCCCAGCTTCTCCACCCCGAACGAGCTCAGCTCGGACAGGTAGGCCGTGAAGTCCGGGTTGTCCCTCCAGCTGTCCGGGAAGCTGTCCTTAAAGATCGACGCCAAGATGCTCTCGTCCTCCACGTCGACCGCCGCCATGTTGGCCGCTGCTGCGCGACCGAGACGAGCTGCTGCGGGCGTCAGGGACCCGGAACCATCAACCCGGGTCAGTGCGGAGCTGGGTTCACACAGAACCCGACTGTCAGAAGGTGATTCTGTTCTTTAAACTCTTACAAGCAGGACCGCCTGTGTTGACAGCCACTTCCTGGTTCCTCCGACTTCTTCTTCGTCTGCTTCTTCTTCTGCTTCTTCTTCTTCTTCTTCTTCTTCTTCTGTCGCTGCGTCCCGCCGCGGTGTGTCGCCCCCTGCTGTTGGACTTCAGATCGTTGTTTGTGAGGATCCAGAGTTTCCACCCTGGATCCGTGATGAAGGGACTCTGACACCGGCCTGGATAAAATCTGAGGTATCGAGACTGTTTGTTAATATTTAAGAAATCTACTAATGGCTGATATTTAATCTCAGTATTGGTTCTGGCCTCAGAGGTCCAGTTCTGGTCAGACTAGAATCATACGTATTTAAACAACATTTCCAAAAGTTCTTGTTTACATCAGCAGCTTCTTCTCAACCGTCCCTGCTCTCGTTTGTGTCCTTCAGCGGCCCAGAACAGAAAGTGGGCCTTGGCTAACAGAACCTGTTGGAACGGCTCCATCATCTATCTCCAGTCAGATGATTCTCCCCAGAGCTCCAGGCCCGGGAGGTTCAGATCCAGATCAGATCCTTGTTCAGAAAGCTGCATCAACTGATCCCAGTAAAGCGTCCGGACCTCCAGCTGCGACCCTGCTGCTGCTGCTGCCTCATCGGTCTCAGGCCAGGAGCCACAGTGAACGGTTCTGTTTGATCCTCTGGTTCAGATGAGCTGACATAAGTAACTGTATCAGAACAAACATTTTGAATAACCCTCCCGACCCCCCGTACAGGTGAACCACGTGTTCAGTCCTGAGAACATTTAGTTCTTTATAGACCCGTAACAGGATGTTAAAGTTTATCTTTTGACACACAGTGCAGCGACTTAAACACCACATTAAACCAGAACCGAGACAAACACACAGAACCGCAGTGTGCAGACGACAGTGAGGCTGCATGATGAGACCTTCTCTCTGTCTGCTGGGTGATATTACAGGCAGCTCTTCAGGTATATTTCATTACAGCCGCCCTGTTTCTAAATCAGTCATTCCCAAACAGGAACCGATCATGAAGGTGATGAAGCCCTGATCTCTACTGCAGAGAAACATTTATATATCAAATACAGCTAGGCAAAATTAACTATATTTGATATATATAATTTGATATATATAATGTTAACTGCTAGCTAACCATGGTCATTTAACATATTTAAACTGCTTCAACGTGTGTGAACACACACACACAAACACAAACACGTTGAAGCAGTTTAAATGTGTTAAATGAACATGTTATTTACAAATTGAAATTATGAGTATTGCCACTCAGATAGAATTACAATTTATAAATGTGTCTGTCTGAACTGGAATAATTTTGCCTTTTTGATTGAATATGAAAACAACAGATCACCTATTGTATACGTGTCGTAAGTATTTGTTAACAAAGTTGACATATTAATTTCTTGTAAATTAAATCTTATATTACATCACTCTGACATTTTTCTTTTTCATTAAACCAATAATAAAATACAAATGGACACCGTGTGTCACTGGGCAGTTGCCAATAGATAAATAAAAAGACAATTAAATGTTTTTTAGATTATAAAAAGTTACAGTTGTTGTTGTTAATAAAGTTTATTTAAAAAAGTCGTGCTCTGACGTCAGCGGAAGTAGAGAGTTTGTGGCTCAGTTGCTAAGCTGCAGCCGAGGAGCAGCCAGCCTGTCAACAAGTTGTCATCAGCCGCTGAGACAGATTATCTGCCGGCGGTTAACGGTCAGACTTTAACTCCCGCTCCTCACATGATTCACGGCCGCGGACACACGAAGGTAAACTGACCGCGCGCGACGTGTTTCTGTGTCTAACGTCACCGCGCACACAACAACTAGCCTTAATTAGCTAACCTTTGCTAACTGGCATTAGTTAACTGCTAGCTAACCTGAGCTAGTGTCCGCTCACCTGCCGGGCCGCGACCAGCGACTTTAATCGTGTTTGACCAAAAACAATCGATGGTCGTTAATGAATATAACTGAATAAGCTGACTTTGCTGTCTCATCTTCTTTTCAGTCATTTAATTTGAGCCTCTTGTTTTTTAGCGTTCGCTAATCTGTTGTGTAAAGTGACGCTCGAGTAATTAGTTTCATGGTGTTTCTTAATAAGCTTACTGAACAGTTACTTAGCATTGAGTTAGCTTAAGTTAGCTACATTATGATGACTTGCTGGTGTTTTGCCGACACTTCCCTCAGTTACACGGTTAATTCTGTGACCTGAGTTTCAGCTGTTGATCACATACATGATCATGATACAAACCGGATCTGTGACTGTATATATTCAGATATAAGGGATTCACAAGGTTTGATAAATGTTCCAGTACAAACTTTAGTATCCAGACTTCAGGTGTGTCTGTAGAGCAGTAACAGCTCACCTGACAATATCTTCAGACTGTACATCCTCTCCTGCTGTGTTCAGATCTGTGCTCAACACCCCCAGAAACGTAGTCATTAGGAAGTATTATCTAATCACCTTGTACACGCTTATTTTCATGTATTGATATCAAATAAAACAGACAAACAACTGCACTACTCATTCATATTTATTAACAAAGTGATTTAAGAAGTCATTTGACAATAGTGTATTTGTTCTTCACTTCACCTTTCAGTGGTTTTAAAGAGGCCATATGTAACAACTTGTATTAATTTACATGTGTTAGTTTTTATTGGCCATTTGTGAGTTGATTGTATTGTGAAGTGAAAAATGAGACCGTGGTCGTCTATACAAACCTGTGGTGACCCTGTTGAAGTTGTTTAATGCTGCTGGACTAATTAGTGAAGGATTTTCCTCAACAGTCCAAAGGATTTTATTCACGTTCTCGAGTGTCTCGTCTCAAGAGTCTCTCCGCTCTGCTAACAGAGCAGCAGTAGCTAACGTTAGTTTAGCAATTGATCAGCTTTCAGCACAATACAGAAGCTTTAATGTTGTGGCTGATCAGTTGTGTGTGTGTGTGTGTGTGTGTGTGTTGTGTCATCACGTGTGTTTTGTGTCTCTGCAGGTGGAGGACGCTCAGTGCAGAGAGTAAAAGAGCAGCTGATGTCTGTCCTCACTGATCCTGACTGAACTTCATGAACTAACCTCAGCAGTCGACCAGCGGTTCCAACACAGCGGCGAGTCTCCCAGTATGGCTGCCGCCAACACCACCAAGATCTCATGGCGACTGCGTGAGTCCAGCCTCCGTTCATCAAAACACTGATCTAACAGTGAGATATAGAAATAAACCTGATGTTGATGCAGAACTACATTTTTCAGATTTTCTCTCCTGTGAATCATCTCATGACACCTCAGATTTGTATCAGACGGCTCGATTCAGTCTGACTGAACATTATGGACAGCGTTGTAAATCACAGCGCAGGTCGGGTGAATGGCAGCACTGTGCTCTTTAACGCTTTAATCCTGCAGCTTCTAACACAGTACACAAAGAGGAATGTGACGCTGCCTCGTCTCTGTATGAACAACTTACTGTACTCGTACATAAACAGTGTCAGTGCAGCTCTGCAGAAACACCAGCAGCAGATCTGAATGTGTTGCTCGTGTGTTGTTGTACAGACGAGTTCGAGGCTCACACCAGCAGTGTTTCCTGTTCGGCTCTGGGGAAAAGCTCCGGCCGCCTGCTGGCCACAGGTGGAGAGGACTGCAGGGTCAACCTGTGGGCTGTCAGCAAGGCCAACTGCATCATGGTGAGGCGTCCTGATCACCTGCACACAGCTGATCTGATCTGAACTACACCTCTACCAACAGTCTGTTTATCTGGAGCTCAGTTTCTGAAAGGTTTCCAGCTGCTTTGTATCCTGACTGTGTGTCCTGGTCTTTCAGAGTCTGACTGGTCACAAGACCCCAGTGGAGTGTGTGCAGATCAATATGTCGGAGGATCAAATCGTCACTGGTTCTCAGTCTGGATCAATACGAGTCTGGGACATGGAGGCTGCAAAGAGTGAGACTCAGTTATTTCTCTGTCTGATTCAGCGCTGGTGCTCAGTGAAGGTGTGACTCTGTCTTCTTCTTTAGTTTTAAGGACGCTGACGGGACACAAAGCGAACATCACCAGTCTGGGCTTCCATCCGTTTGGAGACTTCCTCGCCTCCAGCTCCATGGACACAAACATCAAGGTAGGTGTGTGTGTGTGTTTCTGTTGGAGACTTTAGGAGTCAGGACATTTTGGAGAATGAGGCTATTTCAGTGTTTAATAGGACTGTTTTTAGGTTGTGATGGTTTATGTGAGGAGCTGAGGGATGAACAGGTTCCCACGTGTCCTGGAAAACCTGGAAAATGATTGACCAGTTTTCCAGTCATGAAAAATGAGGAAAAAATGACAAATGTCTTAAAAGTTTGGAGACAAGCAAAACTTTTGTTTTAAAAAAACGTTAAGTTTTCCTGGAAAATAATTTCAGGGTTCCCACTCTTTCCCTAAAATAATTTTCCAGGACTTTTCCAGGACATTAAAATGTCCTGGAAAAAATAAAAATAATTTTCCAGGAAAACTTTCCAGGACATTTGTCCTTTTTTCTCATTTTCTATATGTTTTCCATGACTGGAAAATTGGTCAATCGTTTTCCAGGACGCGTGGGGACCCTGATGGATTATGTCACTGCTGATGAAATGTCTCTCTTGTTTTTTTCATCTTGTTGGATCGTGGTTTTGGTTCCTGTCTGTCAGCTGTGGGACGTCCGGAGGAAAGGATACGTCTTCAGGTACACGGTAAGAGCTGTGTGTGTGTGTGTGTGTGTGTGTGTGTGTTGCTGTGTAGCACAATTAAAAAACATATTGAAACAATAGTTAAGTTGGGTAAAGTTCATGTCAGAAAGACGTCAGAGCTTCCAGTGTGTCGTGTGTGCGTTATCAGTCGTGTGTTTCAGAATAAAAGCTGTGAAGATCTGTGAAGATGAAGTTGTGTTTGTGTTGCAGGGTCACACTCAGGCAGTGAGGAGCGTGGCCTTCAGTCCAGATGGGAAGTGGTTGGCTTCAGCCAGCGACGACGGCACAGTGAAGGTACGATCTGATGATCGATGAGCTGCTGATGGAGCTGAGTGTCGTACTGAGTGAAGAACTGAGATGTTTGGTCTGATTTGTGATCAGATGCTTCCTCATTTCAGTATCTGTTTCTAACTGAAGTTTTAAAACAAACGTTTTGCTTGTGTCCAAACTTTTAAAGGATCAGTTCTGATTTATTTCAAGCCTCTATAAACGATTCATCTGATCATATTCTATGATTCATGACTCAAACAACAGTACCTGGATCAGCTGTGCATCAGGGCTGCACAGCTGATCCAGGTTCTGATGAAACACGACATGACCAGCTGTAATATCAGATCACTGCAGACCCACACATGTGACATCGTCAGGATTTTAATAGTTTTCCAGTGAAAATGTAAACAGTGATGTAAATTAGATGATCATGAATCATATTCTAATCATCATAACTGTCAGAATAATCCCAATATGAAAATAAACTGGTGTCTCCTCTCGTCTGTCAGCTGTGGGACCTGATGCAGTCCAAGATGATCACAGAGTTCAGATCTCACACTGCAGCCGTCAACATCATCCAGTTTCACCCCAACGAGTACCTGCTGGCATCAGGCAGCTCCGACAGGTGAGACACCACACCTGAACCTGCTGTTGTTCACTGTGAGTCAGTGACAGGATCCTGAAGGACAGTGTGACCGAGTGTCGAGCAGCACTGTCACAGTTTCAGCTGTCTAAATCAAAGGCAGGATCAGTGATTCTCCGCCCGGCCTGCCTGCGTTCACCTGCAGGAGAACGTTTAAAACACAGCGAGCTTCACTTCCACAATCTTCTCCTGTGGGATGAAGCCGACCAGCTGACCGTCGCTGGAGGAAACTCATGTTGGCTTGTTTTCTTTCCAGAGATCTCTGATGTGTTTGTGAAGAAGGTTCACAAACTGAATATCTGTCTGTTGAACCACTGAAGCTGCTGCTTTACTTTATGTTTGGTGATTATTTGAACTTTGATCGAATCCAGATGCAACAGTCAAACAATGGCAGAGCCGTCAGGGCTGGAAAGAAAAGTTTAAATGGATTCATGACCATAACTTCAAAAAGACACATTCTGAGGGAGACACAATAATGAAATGATGAATGAAATATTAACATCGATAAATTTGACTAATCGTTTCATCTCCGTCTCATCCTGTGAGCTCAGTTGTTGTTTGTTCTTCCTGACGTCTGTTTTACGGCGCAGAGAAGCTCATGAACTGTTGATGAAGCTGGTTCTGTGGACCGGAGATCAGCTCCCCTCAGGTTCTGGTTCTGTTGAGGCTCGGTGCTGACGGTGTCTTTCTGTCGTCTCCAGGACTGTTAAACTGTGGGATCTGGAGAAGTTCACGATGATCGGCTCGATGGAGGGAAACACAAGTCCAGTCAGGTGAGTTCCTCACCTCAGAGTAACAGGTTGGGGAGCATGTTGCTGTCATGTGACCTCTGACCTCTGACCTCTGACCCCGGTGTGTTCAGGTGCATCTGCTTCAGCCTGGACGGCAGCTGTCTGTACAGCGGGGCCACAGACTCTCTGCGGGTCTTCGGCTGGGAGCCCGACCGCTGCTTCGACGTGGTGCCGGTGGGCTGGGGCAAAGTGTCCGACCTGGCGGTGTGCAACCAGCAGCTGGTGTGTAGCGCCACCTACAGGAGAAGACCTGTTCTTTATAAAAGTCTTTACATGAAGCTCCGAACAGCATCTGAACCCTCTCCTCCTCCTCCTCCTCCTCCTCCTCCTCTTCCTCTTCCTCCTCCTTCTCCTCCTCCTCCTCCTCTCTCCTCCTCCTCCTCCTTCCTCCTCTCCTCCTCCTCCTCCGTCTTCCTTCTTCCTCCTCCTCCTTCTTCCCCGCTCCTCCTCCTCCTCCTGCTTCCTTCTTCCTCCTCCTCCTTCTTCCCCTCTCCTCCTCCTCCTCCTCCTCCTCAGATCGGCGTGTCTCACCAGCTCTCCAGCGTTTCGTCCTACGTGGTGGATCTGAAGAGGGTGAAGAAGAGCGGCGGCTCTGTGATCCAGGGAATCATCCAGGACGACCAGCCGCTCACAGAGCCGAAGGATCCTAAAGGAGCCGCGCTGCGCCGGAACTACGACAGACCCACAACCACCTGCAGCACACAGAGGTACCGACCTGCACACAACATCTGCATGAACAGCAGCTGAGAACAAGAGTCTTTATTTCCACATGAGATCTTCATCTTCTGTCTGCGAAACGTACTTTTTGAATATTATTATTTATAAAGAATCTCTGCTGGCTTCTTGGAAATAGAAAACTCACACACAACATTCAATTTTCTCACGTCATGATGTCACTCAGTCACATGTTGTGATGTCACCAGGGTGAAGCAGAGGTCGGACACTGATAGGCGGAGCCCTGAAGGCGAGAGGCGGAGCCCCAGTGAGGACGAGTCAGACGAGAAAGTGTCGTCAGCCGAAATCCACAACGCAGAAGATTATAAAGAGATCTTCCAGCCCAAGAACGCCATCTGTAGGTGGACTGTCAGCATCACACCTGCAGGCACATGACCACCTGCAGGCACATGATCACCTCTGAATATAAATATTCAGTACACAGTTTGGATGAGATTGTAACTTCAGTTTGTTTTCATCACCTTCTGTTTACTGGAGTTACTGACTCAGCGTTTTTCTCCGTCAGCTCGCACTCCTCCCAAGATGTCCGAGCCTTTCCCTGCTCCTCCAGAGGACGGTGAGTCCATCACAGACCGCATCACGTCTCAGTGTTCTGGTCTCATGTGTCAGGAGACACTGAAGTTACTGTTCTTCTTCTTCTTCTTCTCAGAGACGATATTAGCGATTGGCCGTCAGCTGAAGGACATGATATCTCCTTTTCCTGACAAGCAGCAGGTCAGTGAATGCAGCAGCAGCCAGTCTGAGGCTCATTTCAGTAACATGTTCTCTGGTCATGTACGGAAGCCCTGAGGGGCCAAAGAGTTTGTTTGTTTTTGTTCTCTGTCCTTCCATGTATGAAACTGGCTGATTTTTATGTGTAGAAAAAGAAAAGACAACTAAATTCAGCAGGTTTCATGTGTGAAGGGAACATTTCTACACTTGTTCAAAAGTAATTTTCACACTTGAACGTTTTTCTTTTTTTTTTATTAAGTATATTTTTGAGCCTTTTGGCTTGATTGATAGAACAGCTGAAGAGATGACAGGAAACAGGATGAGGGAGGGGGAGGGACTCGCAGCAGAGGCCCCAGGCCGGGACTCGACCTCGGGGCCGCTGAG
>CM077784.1:38463584-38516084 GCA_039737535.1 Lagodon rhomboides | reverse complement strand
GTAAATACTGGTGTACCGCTCAGTGACTGGTTCATGTCAAGTGAAAGTCACTCAAACCAACAGTACTCGAGTAAAAGTATCTGATTGATGATACAAGAAATTAATCTAAAAATGTGCTACTCTGGCTCTGATGCAGCCTGTAATCTGTGAAGTAACTAGTAACTAAACTCACCAAATAGATGTGGAGTAAAAAGTAGAATACAAGTAAAAAGTACCAGAAATACTTAAGTACAAGTAATTCAAAATTCAATAATAAGTAATTGTACTAAAGTAAATGTACTTGCATTCAATCGCTGCCTTTTAAATGCCTTGAACACGTCCTGTGCATTTACTAAACATTACTTCTGTACTTTTATTTAAAGGGATATTCCGGTGTAAGTTTAATCCATGGTCTAACACACCGTGACACCGAGTAAGACTCCCCCTCGAGAGGTCAAGTTAGCTGACCGCTAGCTTAGCTAGTTTTAGCAACCTCAGAAAAGACCGCACGATAACAACACACTGCAGCTTATGTCTCCAACTAGAAACTGCCATCAAAAAGCCACAATTAATGGTGAGAACAGCACCAAACTTCAGCAACAGTACATGTACAGTCCCAGCACACAGTACGAAGCATCAAACATCTGCTAGCTTTGCTGGATTTGTATTAAAAACACAGCTCAACTCACCCTCTCCTCCAGCAGCCTGCCTGTGTGGGGAAGCCCTGACGAGTCGATTACCGAGTGCAGTAGATTTCTGCAGCTCAAGGATGAAAATGTCTGATTATTACTCCATTACTTCCGTTGAGGTAATTATTTTTCTGGCACAGAATTTTTTTTTTCTACGATGACAAAAAATGTTTTTTTTCTATCATGAGAAAAAAAAAGTTTTCCTAACTTTACCTTTTTTTGTCTTTTTCTGTCCTGAAAAAAATCTTAAGACTAAAAATGTGAGTATTACACAATGGTGAAAAAAAATTGTTCTATGATGGCAAAAAGATTTTTTTCAAACTTTAAATTTTTCTCTTTTTCTGTTCTGACATGAATGTTTTTAGTCTTGTTGCGAAATTCTGTGATGACAAAAAATGTTCTTTTATGATGACAAAAAAAAATTCTATCATGAGAAAAAAATTTTTATCTAACTTTTTTTCTTTTTCTGTTCTGACACAAATGTTTTTTTTTCCATCCTAAAAAAATCTGTTTTTAGTCTTACTGAGAATGAGGTAGTGAAGCACTGCAGCCCCTTGTGGTCAGAATGAGTATTACACCAACCTGAAATATTTTTGTTTTCTATGACAAAATTTTTTTTTTCTGTGATGACAATTTTTTTTTTCTGTGATGACAAAAATGTTTTTTTTCTATCATGAAAAAAATCTGTTTTTAGTCTTACTGACAATGAGGCAGTGGAGCACTGCAGCCCCTTGTGGTCAGAATGAGTATTACAAAAACGTGAAAAAAAAATTCTATAATGACAAAAAATATTTTTTTCTATGATTAAATTTTTTTGGGATCATGAGAAAAAAAAGTTTTTCTGACTTGAACTTTTTTTTCTTTTTCTGTTCTGACATGAATGTTTTTTTTTCCATCCTAAAAAAAATCTGTTTTTAGTCTTACTGAGAATGAGGCAGTGGAGCACTGAGGCCCCTTGGGTTCAGAATGAGTATTACAGAAACCTGAAATAATTATTTTTCTGGCACAGAATTTTTTTTCTATGATGACAAAAACAAAAAATTCTATCATGAGAAAAAAAATAGTTTTCTAACTTGAACTTTTTTCTTTTTTGTTCTGACATGAATGTTTTTAGTCTTGTTGTGAATGAGGTAGTGGAGCACTGCAGCCTCTTGTGGTCAGAATGAGTATTACACAAAACTGAAATAATTATTTTTCTGGCACAGAATTTTTTTTCTGTGATGACAAAAACAAAAAATTCTATCTTGAGAAAAAAAAATAGTTTTTCTAACTTGAACTTTTTTCTTTTTCTGTTCTGACATGAATGTTTTTAGTCTTGTTGTGAACGAGGTAGTGAAGCACTGCAGCCCCTTGTGGTCAGAATGAGTATTACACAAACCTGAAATAATTATTTCTCTGGCACAGAATTTTTTTTCTATGATGACAAAAAAAAATTTCTATCATGAAAAAGTTTTTCTGACTTGAACTTTTTTCTTTTTTTGTTCTGACATGAATGTTTTTAGTCTTGTTTTGAATGAGGTAGTGAAGCACTGCAGCGCCTTGTGGTCAGAATGAGTATTACACAAACCTGAAATAATTATTTCTCTGGCACAGAATTCTTTTTTTATGATGACAAAAAATTGTTTTTTTTAAATCATGAAAAAAAAAGTTTTTCTAACTTGAAATTTTCCTCTTTTTCTCTTCTGACATGAATGTTTTTAAGTCTTGTTGTGAATGAGGTAGTGAAGCACTGCAGCGCCTTGTGGTTAGAATGAGTATTACACAAACCTGAGGTAATTATTTTTCTGGCACGGAATTTTTTTTTCTATGATGACAAAAAATGTTTTTTTTCTGTGATGACACATTTTTTTTCCGTGATGACAAAAATGTTTTTTTTTCTATCATGAAAAAAATCTGTTTTTAGTCTTACTGACAATGAGGCAGTGGAGCACTGCAGCCCCTTGTGGTCAGAATGAGTATTACAAAAACGTGAAAAAAAAATTCTATAATGACAAAAAATATTTTTTTCTATGATTAAATTTTTTTGGGATCATGAGAAAAAAAAGTTTTTCTAACTTGAACTTTTTTTTCTTTTTCTGTTCTGACATGAATGTTTTTTTTTTCCATCCTAAAAAAAATCTGTTTTTAGTCTTACTGAGAATGAGGCAGTGGAGCACTGAGGCCCCTTGGGTTCAGAATGAGTATTACACAAACCTGAAATAATTATTTTTCTGGCACAGAATTTTTTTTCTATGATGACAAAAACAAAAAATTCTATCGTGAGAAAAAAAATAGTTTTCTAACTTGAACTTTTTTCTTTTTTGTTCTGACATGAATGTTTTTAGTCTTGTTGTGAATGAGGTAGTGGAGCACTGCAGCCTCTTGTGGTCAGAATGAGTATTACACAAAGCTAAGATAATTATTTTTCTGGCACGGATTTTTTTTTTCTAATGACAAAAAAAAAAAATTCTATCATGAGAAAAAAAAATAGTTTCTCTAACTTTAACTTTTTTCTTTTTCTGTTGTGACATGAATGTTTTTAGTCTTATTGTGAATGAGGTAGTGAAGCACTGCAGCCCCTTGTGGTCAGAATGAGTATTACACAAACCTGAAATAATTATTTCTCTGGCACAGAATTTTTTTTTCTATGATGACAAAAAAAAATTTCTATCATGAAAAAGTTTTTCTGACTTGAACTTTTTTCTTTTTTTGTTCTGACATGAATGTTTTTAGTCTTGTTTTGAATGAGGTAGTGAAGCACTGCAGCGCCTTGTGGTCAGAATGAGTATTACACAAACCTGAAATAATTATTTCTCTGGCACAGAATTCTTTTTTTATGATGACAAAAAATTGTTTTTTTTTAAATCATGAAAAAAAAAGTTTTTCTAACTTGAAATTTTCCTCTTTTTCTCTTCTGACATGAATGTTTTTAAGTCTTGTTGTGAATGAGGTAGTGAAGCACTGCAGCGCCTTGTGGTTAGAATGAGTATTACACAAACCTGATGATAATTATTTTTCTGGCACGGAATTTTTTTTTCTATGATGACAAAAAATGTTTTTTTTCTGTGATGACACATTTTTTTTCCGTGATGACAAAAATGTTTTTTTTTCCATCCTGAAATAAATCTGTTTTTAGTCTTACTGAGAATGAGGCAGTGGAGCACTGCAGCCCCTTGTGGTCAGAATGAGTATTACAAAAACGTGAAAAAAAAATTCTATAATGACAAAAAATATTTTTTTCTATGATTAAATTTTTTTGGGATCATGAGAAAAAAAAAGTTTTACTGACTTGAACTTTTTTTTCTTTTTCTGTTCTGACATGAAGGTTTTTTTCCATCCTGAAAAAAATCTGTTTTTAGTCTTACTGAGAATGAGGCAGTGGAGCACTGAGGCCCCTTGGGTTCAGAATGAGTATTACAGAAACCTGAAATAATTATTTTTCTGGCACAGAATTTTTTTTTTATGATGACAAAAAAAAAAAATTCTATCATGAGAAAAAAAATAGTTTTTCTATCTTGCACTTTTTTCTCTTTCTGTTCTGACATGAATGTTTTTAGTCTTGTTGAAAATGAGGTAGTGAAGCACTGCAGCGTCTTGTGGTTAAAATGAGTATTACACAAACCTGAAATAATTATTTTTCTGGCACAGAATTTTTTTTTTTAATGATGACAAAAAAAATTTTTTTTTAAATCATGAAAAAAAAGTTTTTCTAACTTGAACTTTTTCTCTTTTTCTGTTCTGACATGAATGTTTTTAAGTCTTGTTGTGAATGAGGTAGTGAAGCACTGCAGCGCCTTGTGGTTAGAATGAGTATTACACAAACCTGATGTAATTATTTTTCTGGCACGGAATTTTTTTTTCTATGATGACAAAAAATGTTTTTTTTTCTGTGATAACACATTTTTTTTCTGTGATGACAAAAATGTTTTTTTTCTATCATGAAAAAAAATCTGTTTTTAGTCTTACTGACAATGAGGCAGTGGAGCACTGCAGCCCCTTGTGGTCAGAATGAGTATTACAAAAACGTGAGAAAAAAAATTCTATAATGACAAAAAATATTGTTTTCTATGATTAAATTTTTTTGGGATCATGAGAAAAAAAATTTTTTTTTTACTGACTTGAACTTTTTTTTCTTTTTCTGTTCTGACATGAATGTTTTTTTCCATCCTGAAAAAAAAAATCAGTTTTTAGTCTTACTGAGAATGAGGCAGTGGAGCACTGCAGCCCCTTGGGGTCAGAATGAGTATTACACAAACCTGAGATAATTATTTATCTGGCACAGAATTTTTCTTCTATGATGACAAAAAAAAAAATTCTATCATGAGAAAAAAAATAGTTTTCTAACTTGAACTTTTTTCTTTTTTGTTCTGACATGAATGTTTTTAGTCTTGTTGTGAATGAGGTAGTGGAGCACTGCAGCCCCTTGTGGTCAGAATGAGTATTACACAAACCTGAAATAATTATTTTTCTGGCACAGAATTTTTTTTCTGTGATGACAAAAACAAAAAATTCTATCTTGAGAAAAAAAATAGTTTTTCTAACTTGAACTTTTTTCTTTTTCTGTTCTGACATGAATGTTTTTAGTCTTGTTGTGAATGAGGTAGTGAAGCACTGCAGCGCCTTGTGGTCAGAATGAGTATTACACAAACCTGAAATAATTATTTTTCTGGCACAGAATTTTTTTTCTATGATGACAAAAAAAAATTTCTATCATGAAAAAGTTTTTCTGACTTGAACTTTTTTCTTTTTTTGTTCTGACATGAATGTTTTTAGTCTTGTTTTGAATGAGGTAGTGAAGCACTGCAGCGCCTTGTGGTCAGAATGAGTATTACACAAACCTGAAATAATTATTTCTCTGGCACAGAATTCTTTTTTTATGATGACAAAAAATTGTTTTTTTTTAAATCATGAAAAAAAAAGTTTTTCTAACTTGAAATTTTCCTCTTTTTCTCTTCTGACATGAATGTTTTTAAGTCTTGTTGTGAATGAGGTAGTGAAGCACTGCAGCGCCTTGTGGTTAGAATGAGTATTACACAAACCTGATGTAATTATTTTTCTGGCACGGAATTTTTTTTTCTATGATGACAAAAAATGTTTTTTTTCTGTGATGACACATTTTTTTTCCGTGATGACAAAAATGTTTTTTTTTCTATCATGAAAAAAATCTCTTTTTAGTCTTACTGACAATGAGGCAGTGGAGCACTGCAGCCCCTTGTGGTCAGAATGAGTATTACAAAAACGTGAAAAAAAAATTCTATAATGACAAAAAATATTTTTTTTCTATGATAAAATTTTTTTGGGATCATGAGAAAAAAAAAGTTTTTCTGACTTGAACTTTTTGTCTTTTTCTGTTCTGACATGAATGTTTTTAGTCTTGCTGTGAACGAGGTAGTGAAGCACTGCAGCCCCTTGTGGTCAGAATGAGTATTACACAAACCTGAAATAATTATTTCTCTGGCACAGAATTTTTTTTCTATGATGACAAAAAAAATTTCTATCATGAAAAAGTTTTTCAAACTTGAACTTTTTTTCTTTTTCTGTTCTGACATGAATGTTTTTTTTTTCCATCCTAAAAAAATCTGTTTTTAGTCTTACTGAGAATGAGGCAGTGGAGCACTGCAGCCCCTTGTGGTCAGAATGAGTATTACAAAATGTAAAAAAAAAAAAATTCTGTATTTACAAAAAATATTTTTCTTTATGATGAAAATTTTTTTTGTATCATGAGAATAAAGTGTTTCTGACTTGAAATGTTTTTCTTTTTCTGTTCTGACATGAATGTTTTTAGTCTTGTTGTGAATGAGGTAGTGGAGCACTGCAGCCCCTTGTGGTCAGAATGAGTATTACACAAACCTGAAATAATTATTTCTCTGGCACAGAATTTTTTTTCTATGATGACAAAAACAAATTTTCTATGATGACAAATATTTTTTTTTATATGATGACAGAAAAAAAAATTTCATCATAGAAAAAAACTAGTTTTTCTAACTTGAACTTTTTTTCTTTTTCTGTTCTGACATGAATGTTTTTTTTTCCATCCTAAGAAAAAATCTGTTTTTAGTCTTACTGACAATGAGGCAGTGGAGCACTGCAGCCCCTTGTGGTCAGAATGAGTATTACAGAAACCTGAAATAATTATTTTTCTGGAACAGAATTTTTTTTCTATGATGCCAAAAACAGAAAATTCTATCGTGATAAAAAAAATAGTTTTTCTAACTTGAACCTTTTTTTTTCTGTTCTGACATGAATGTTTTTATTCTTGTTGTGAATGAGGTAGTGAAGCACTGCAGTGCTTTGTGGTTAGAATGAGTATTACACAAACCTGATGTAATTATTTTTCTGGCACGGAAATTTTTTTTTCTATGATGACAAAAAAAAAAAGTTCTGTGATGACAAAAATGTTTTTTTTCTATCATGAAAAAAATCTGTTTTTAGTCTTACTGACAATGAGGCAGTGGAGCACTGCAGACCCTTGTGGTCAGAATGAGTATAACAAAAATGTAAAAAAAAATAAAAAATTCTGTATTTACAAAAAATATTTTTTTCTATGATGACATTTTTTCTTGTATCATGAGAATAAAGTTTTTCTGACTTGAAATGTTTTTCTTTTTCTGTTCTGACATGAATGTTTTTATTCTTGTTGTGAATGAGGTAGTGGAGCACTGCAGCCCCTTGTGGTCAGAATGAGTATTACATAAATCTGAAATAATTATTTCTCTGGCACAGAATTTTTTTTCTATGGTGACAAAAACAAATTTGCTATGATGACAAATATTTTTTTTTATATGATGACAGAAAAAAAAATTTCATCATAGAAAAAAACTAGTTTTTCTAACTTGAACTTTTTTTCTTTTTCTGTTCTGACATGAATGTTTTTTTTTCCATCCTAAAAAAAATCTGTTTTTAGTCTTACTGACAATGAGGCAGTGGAGCACTGCAGCCCCTTGTGGTCAGAATGAGTATTACAGAAACCTGAAATAATTATTTTTCTGGAACAGAATTTTTTTTCTATGATGCCAAAAACAGAAAATTCTATCGTGATAAAAAAAATACTTTTTCTAACTTGAACCTTTTTTTTCTGTTCTGACATGAATGTTTTTATTCTTGTTGTGAATGAGGTAGTGAAGCACTGCAGTGCTTTGTGGTTAGAATGAGTATTACACAAACCTGATGTAATTATATTTCTGGCACGGAAATTTTTTTTTCTATGATGACAAAAAAAAATATTCTGTGATGACAAAAATGTTTATTTTCTATCATGAAAAAAATCTGTTTTTAGTCTTACTGACAATGAGGCAGTGGAGCACTGCAGCCCCTTGTGGTCAGAATGAGTATAACAAAAATGTAAAAAAAAAAAAAAATTCTGTATTTACAAAAAATATTTTTTTCTATGATGACATTTTTTCTTGTATCATGAGAATAAAGTTTTTCTGACTTGAAATGTTTTTCTTTTTCTGTTCTGACATGAATGTTTTTATTCTTGTTGTGAATGAGGTAGTGGAGCACTGCAGCCCCTTGTGGTCAGAATGAGTATTACATAAATCTGAAATAATTATTTCTCTGGCACAGAATTTTTTTTCTATGGTGACAAAAACAAATTTGCTATGATGACAAACATTTTTTTATATGATGACAGACAAAAAAATTCTATCATGAAAAAAACAAGTTTTTCTAACTTGAACTTTTTTTCTTTTTCTGTTCTGACATGAATGTTTTTTTTTCCATCCTAAAAAAAATCTGTTTTTAGTCTTACTGACAATGAGGCAGTGGAGCACTGCAGCCCCTTGTGGTCAGAATGAGTATTACAGAAACCTGAAATAATTATTTTTCTGGAACAGAATTTTTTTTCTATGATGCCAAAAACAGAAAATTCTATCGTGATAAAAAAAATACTTTTTCTAACTTGAACCTTTTTTTTCTGTTCTGACATGAATGTTTTTATTCTTGTTGTGAATGAGGTAGTGAAGCACTGCAGTGCTTTGTGGTTAGAATGAGTATTACACAAACCTGATGTAATTATATTTCTGGCACGGAAATTTTTTTTTCTATGATGACAAAAAAAAATATTCTGTGATGACAAAAATGTTTTTTTTCTATCATGAAAAAAATCTGTTTTTAGTCTTACTGACAATGAGGCAGTGGAGCACTGCAGCCCCTTGTGGTCAGAATGAGTATAACAAAAATGTAAAAAAAAAAAAAAAATCTGTATTTACAAAAAATATTTTTTTCTATGATGACATTTTTTCTTGTATCATGAGAATAAAGTTTTTCTGACTTGAAATGTTTTTCTTTTTCTGTTCTGACATGAATGTTTTTAGTCTTGTTGTGAATGAGGTAGTGGAGCACTGCAGCCCCTTGTGGTCAGAATGAGTATTACATAAATCTGAAATAATTATTTCTCTGGCACAGAATTTTTTTCTATGGTGACAAAAACAAATTTGCTATGATGACAAATATTTTTTTATATGATGACAGACAAAAAATTTCTATCATGAGAAAAAAAGTTTTTCTAACTTGAACTTTTTTTCTTTTTCTGTTCTGACATGAATGTTTTTTTTTCCATCCTAAAAAAAATCTGTTTTTAGTCTTACTGAGAATGAGGCAGTGGAGCACTGCAGCCCCTTGTGGTCAGAATGAGTATTACACAAACCTGAAATAATTATTTTTCTGGCACAGAATTTTTTTTTCTATGATGACAAAAACAGAAAATTCTATCGTGATAAAAAAATAGTTTTTCTAACTTGAACCTTTTTTTTCTGTTCTGACATGAATGTTTTTATTCTTGTTGTGAATGAGGTAGTGAAGCACTGCAGCGCCTTGTGGTTAGAATGAGTATTACACAAACCTGATGTAATTATTTTACTGGCACGGAAAATTTTTTTTTCTATGATGACAAAAAAAAAAAATTCTGTGATGACAAAAATGTTTTTTTTCTATCATGAAAAAAATCTGTTTTTAGTCTTACTGACAATGAGGCAGTGGAGCACTGCAGACCCTTGTGGTCAGAATGAGTATTACAAAAATGTTTTATAAAAAAAATTCTGTATTTACAAAAAATATTTTTCTTTATGATGAAAATTTTTTTTGTATCATGAGAATAAAGTGTTTCTGACTTGAAATGTTTTTCTTTTTCTGTTCTGACATGAATGTTTTTAGTCTTGTGAATGAGGTAGTGGAGCACTGCAGCCCCTTGTGGTCAGAATGAGTATTACATAAACCTGAAATAATTATTTCTGTGGCACAGAATTTTTTTTCTATGATGACAAAAACAAATTTTCTATGATGACAAATATTTTTTTTTATATGATGACAGAAAAAAAAATTCTATCATGAAAAAAACAAGTTTTTCTAACTTGAACTTTTTTTCTTTTTCTGTTCTGACATGAATGTTTTTTTTTCCATCCTAAAAATAATCTGTTTTTAGTCTTACTGACAATGAGGCAGTGGAGCACTGCAGCCCCTTGTGGTCAGAATGAGTATTACAGAAACCTGAAATAATTATTTTTCTGGAACAGAATTTTTTTTCTATGATGCCAAAAACAGAAAATTCTATCGTGATAAAAAAAATACTTTTTCTAACTTGAACCTTTTTTTTCTGTTCTGACATGAATGTTTTTATTCTTGTTGTGAATGAGGTAGTGAAGCACTGCAGTGCTTTGTGGTTAGAATGAGTATTACACAAACCTGATGTAATTATTTTTCTGGCACGGAAATTTTTTTTTCTATGATGACAAAAAAAAAAAGTTCTGTGATGACAAAAATGTTTTTTTTCCATCATAAAAAAATCTGTTTTTAGTCTTACTGACAATGAGGCAGTGGAGCACTGCAGACCCTTGTGGTCAGAATGAGTATTACAAAAATGTTTTTTAAAAAAAATTCTGTATTTACAAAAAATATTTTTCTTTATGATGAAAATTTTTTTTGTATCATGAGAATAAAGTGTTTCTGACTTGAAATGTTTTTCTTTTTCTGTTCTGACATGAATGTTTTTAGTCTTGTGAATGAGGTAGTGGAGCACTGCAGCCCCTTGTGGTCAGAATGAGTATTACATAAACCTGAAATAATTATTTCTGTGGCACAGAATTTTTTTTCTATGATGACAAAAAGAATTTTCTATCATGAAAAAAAAAAGTTTTTCTAACTTGAACTGTTTTTCTTTTCTGTTCTGACATGAATGTTTTTTTTCCATCCTAAAAAAAATCTGTTTTTAGTCGTACTGAGAATGAGGCAGTGAAGCACAGCAGCCCCTTGTGGTTAGAATGAGTATTACACAAACCTGAAATAATAATTTTTCTGGCACAGAATTTTTTTCTATAATGACAAACAAAAAAATTCTATCACGATAAAAAAAATGTTTTTCTACCTTTAACTTTTTTTTTCTGTTCTGACATGTGGTCAGAATGAGTATTACAAAAATGTTAGAAAATATCTTTTATTGTCATCATAGAAAAAACATTTTTTAACATTTTTGTAATACTCATTCTGACCACAAGGGGCTGCAGTGCTCCCCTGCCTCATTCTCAGTAAGACTAAAAACAAATTTTTTTCATGACAGAAAAAAAAACATTTGTCATCATAGAAAAAAAAACTTCCTTGCCAGAAAAATAATTATCTCAAGTTTGTGTAATACTCATTCTGACCACAAGGGGCTGCAGTGCTCCCCTGCCTCATTCTCAGTAAGACTAAATACATTCATGTCAGAACAGAATAAGAGAAAAATTTCAAGTTAGAAAATATCTTTTATTGTCATCATGAGAAAAAACATTTTCTAACTTGAAATTTTTCTCTTTTTCTGTTCTGACATGAATGTTTTTAGTCTTGTTGAGAATGAGGTAGTGAAGCACTGCAGCGCCTTGTGGTTAGAATGAGTATTACACAAACCTGAAATATTTATTTTTCTGGCATGAATTTTTTTTTTCTATGATGAAAGAAATTTTTATTTTTTTTTCTGTGATGACAATTTTTTTTTCTGTGATGACAATGTTTTTTTTTTCTATCAAGAGAAAAAAGAGTTTTTCTAACTTGGAACTTTAAATGTCCTCACATGAATGTTTTTTTTTTCCCATCCTGAAATAAATCTGTTTTTAGTCTTACTGAGAATGAGAGAATGAGGCAGTGGAGCACTGCAGCCCCTTGTGGTCAGAATGAGTATTACACAAACTTGAGATAATTATTTTTCTGGCACAGAATTTTTTTTTTTCTGTGATGATAAAAAAAAGTTTTTTCTATCATGAGAAAAAAAAAGTTTTTCTAACTTGAACTTTTTTCTGTTTCTGTTCTGACATGTTTTTAGTCTTATTGAGAATGAGTATTACAAAAACATAAAAAAAAAATGTTTTTTCTATGATGACAATAAAAGATTTTTCCTAACTTGAAATTTTTCTCTTTTTCTGTCATTACATGAATGTTTTTAGTCTTGCTGAGAATGAGGCAGTGAAGCACTGCAGCGCCTTGTGGTTAGAATGAGTATTACACAAACCTGAGATAATTATTTTTTTGGCACGGAATTTCTTTCTATGATGACAAAAAAAAAAAATTTTCTAACTTGAAAGTTTTCTCTTTTTCTGTCCTTACATGAATGTTTTTAGTCTTATTGATAACATGATGTTGTGGAGCACCGCACCCCCTCGTGGGAACTTAGAGAGATTATCCTGCAAAACTATTTTCCACTTGTTCTCAAGTTGTAAACAGTTTAGATCAGATTTAGAAAATGGATCACCAGAAAAACTTTTCTTCACTTCCGTAGAGTAGCTACATGAGTTTTATCCGTGGAATCAGCAGGATAATGCCTCCGAGGTGTCCTTTAATTCCTGCTAACGGACACCTCATCAGGCATTGATCGTCCTTGACTGAAGTATTTCAGCGGGTCAACATGGAGGCCAGAGTCACACGTTAGTTTCAAGTGTTTATTAAAAAGGAATACAAAAAACCAAACTGTAGAAATCTACAGCGGAGACAAAGCAAGCAGACGGGTTGATCATCAGGCCAACGACACACAGCAGCTCATTCCTGTTACTACAACTACAACTAACTACTCGCTCCACCTGCGTCAGCACCGGGTCAACAGCTACAGGTGTGTTCTGTGTCAGGTCAGAGGTCACCTGTGGTTTCCTACATTTGTTTTCTACAGAGGTGACGAGACGATAGCAGGAGCACACCGACGAGAAACGGTCGAGGAAACTGAAGATCTGAGCGAGTTTTTGTTCAACGAGCTGAAGGAAGAAGAAGCTTCTTCAAAGATCCACAGGAAGAGAAGAAAAACAACAATCATGTACACAGGAGAGGATTCCTCGTATTGCTCACGTCTTATTGGACAGCTCGGGATCAGTGGAGTACCCTGATTGGACAAAAGAGGACCGTGAGGACACAAAGACAGCCTCCGTTAGAGAACTACAGGTGAGGATTCAACACGCGACTAACGTGTGAGTAATCTGAATCATCTGAGAATATTAAGATTAACCTCAGAAAATGTTCACGTGGCGTCCTCCACCAAAAGAAATCAAAATAAAATCAAAAATAAAGTCAAAATGAAACAAAAACAAGATTAAAGCATGTCAAACATAAATATATAATAACCATATTATGCATATATTATAATCAACCACATCTGGAATTGTGGGTTAGAAAATAATCTAGAAGTTTAAAGTGCAACTTTACAAAGAAACAAAAGAAATACTGTGATTGAAGAGTCGATACTGTTTGTCACAAATGATCGGAGGTTTCAGTTCTAATGTCCATCATCACTCCAAACGTTTGGCCGTGTCCTCTGCCGACGCACGACAGAGATTAAAGTCTGTTTCAGTTTGAGATTAGCTCGGTAAAGTTCCCATCAGTCCCTGCTCCGTCAGTGGTGGAGGAGGTGGAGGTGGAGGAGGTGGAGAGGCCTCAGGGTGCTGGCAGACACCCTGCGCTCCTCTCCGGGTCTCTCAGGCCGTCAGCTTCAGTCGTCCTGCAGGGAAAACCAGACCGTCAGGTGGCGTCATGTGACCCGGCTCACTGTCAGACCATGTCCACACTGCTGCCAGCAGACTGTTGGTTTCCACACCAGCAGACTCTAATAAACTCCTAATTAGCAACACTTAGCATGCTAACAGGCTAAAGTTAAATCCTGAATTCAATATCTTTTATTGTTCGTGTATTTTTAAGTTCTTCTGTAAAATCTGAAGTACGGAAGTAAATAGTGGCCATATTAAAAACTTTCTAGCTGAATATTTGAAAGAGGAGAATTCAGAGTGAAATATCAAGTTGTAATAATTATTTAAATGACTGAAATGTTTGTGTTGATATTTGTGTCATCTGCCTGACGAGCCCAGAGACACTGTGACAGTGAAGAGACCCGACAGGATTCACCAGGAGTGGCTCAGAAAGAATAGAAGGAAAAAACTATCTATGAAAAATGACCCCTCAGGGGCTCCGTAGTGTCACTCTGAGATAATCAAAGTAACAGAGCCAAATAAATTTAGGGGGAAATTACCGGAGACTTTTTTTTTTTTTGTGTGAAACTCGATGCAAAGAATTTTGTCAGGACAACATTTTTTTTTTTTCAAAATCTAAATTTCTCTAAATGTTTTTGTAAAACTAACTTTGACCTGAAGAAAAAGTTTTTCCACGTGTTTTCAACAGGACTTTTTTCCCACCAGAAAACAGTTTAGATCGGACAGAAAACGGATCACCAGAAGAAAAAACACTCACTTTCTGTACAGAAGCCTGAGGGGGAAGAGAAGAAGTCTTTTTTCTGCTGATCCATTTTCTGTCTGATCTAAATTGTTTCTGTTTTCAGTTTAACTTGTGAAAATCTTTGTAAGTTCCCCAAATCTTTCATCCGTGGGGAAAAAATAATTCAAGAAATGTTTTTTTCCCCAAGTGTGAAAAAGAGCAACTTCTGTCCAGGAGGACTTTTTGTTGGCAGGAGAAATGTTTTTGTAAGCTTAAGAAAATAAATGAACCTTACAAAGAATAAAAGTCTCGTCCTGCTCAGTTTCTTTCAAAAATGTTTTCTTTCACACAGAAAATAAAATTCTTCAATTTTGTATTTATTTATTTTTTTTCAAATTTTCAGACTTGGAAAAAATAATGAGCTTTGAAATATTATCCTGGCAAAACATTTTCTTCCCACCAGTTCTGAACTGATAAACTTGGAGAGAGAAATCAGCTGAGATCAGACAGAAAATGGATCAACAGAAAAAACAAAACAGCACCTCACTTGGCCTTTCAGGGCCTCCGTAGATTCACAGCTAAACTCTGTCATTTTGAGGAGGCGTGTTTGACCTGAATCTTTTTCTGTGTGACTTTTTGTTATGCTGACGTCACTGAAGCGTCGCTATGACTGTTGCTACGGTGACCTGCAGTAGAAACTAGTTTAGAGTTAAACTGTTGGAGTCATGTGACACGAGTTAAACACATTCGTCAGTGTGGACATGGAGGTACAATTCCCACAATCCTCAGCTCAACAGCAGGACGCCAGGCGGGGGAGGGGAGGGGGAGAGGGGGAGGGGCATGATTCATCCAGACGCCAACACACTCACAACACCCAGACACCCTGAAGTCACAAAGAAGAGATTCATGATGGAACTACAGCTGTTTTAAATCAGTGTCATTTGTGTGACCAGGACAGAGTTAGCCTAGCTTAGCATAAAGACTGCAAGCAGGGGGAAACTGCTAGCCTAGCTCCATCAGAGGAGAGGGAGTAGAGCCAAGAACGTAACGAGGACACTTTGTGGTTTCAGTTAGCTTTAATGCTAACTGATGCTGGCTAACTCAACATGTTAACCAGACCTTTTCTGTTTGAAGGAGCTCAGCTAGCAGTCTTCATGCTAAGCTAAGCTAACAGATCCTGTGAGCGCTCCTGAAATGTCGGACTGTCCCTTCAGCTAAAACGTGAACTTTCTTTGTGACTTGAACTTCACAGAAGTCGAGCTCTGATGAGAACAAGACTTCAGCACTCGAACAGGCGACACAAACAGCACGACCCGCTGTGGGCCCGGTGGGCCCGGTGGACCCGGTGGGCCCGGCTCACGGCCTGCAGGCGCACACAGAGAAGCTGCTGGAGCTCTGTGGGGGTTAGAGGTGGGGAGTGTTAGACAGATGGAGGGAGGGGGAGGCACCATGCCATGCTGAGCGCTTCCATGCCAAGCTATCCACCAATCAGCATACACCCCCACCTACCTGCCCACCGTCCCCCACCAATGGGCTGGCTCTGTCTACCTGCCTGTCTGTGAACCAACCAATCAGACCACAGAATGAGGACACAGAAGAAGAGGAGGGACAGACTGACAGCGGCTGGTGGTCCTCCTTCATCATCACAGTCACAAGATCTTTATTTTAACTTAATCCACCTGCTTTGATCTCACTCTCTGCTCGCCTACATTTCCCATAATGCCTTTAGTCAGCCTCCAGCACATCAAAGCTTTAAACACTTTTAGAAGTTCACAGATAATTAGAGTCAGTTTGAATGATTAGTTGTGTTGCATTAATAAAGTAACATCCAGAGCAGATTAAACTGAGCTGCTGTCAGTGAAGAATGTGTGAACACAGCGACGACGTTAACGAGAAGACGACGACTTAAATTAACTTCAGACAGAATCTGTAAAGATGAACAGTAAACATGGAGGACGAGTCGAGTCTGAATCAAACAAATGAAAACAGACGCAGAACTCTGAAATAAACAACCCAACACACACACATCACTGACTCTGTGTGTGTGTGTGTGTGTGTGTGTGTGTGTGTGTGTGTGTGTGAAGATTATCTCATATATGATAAATATATTCAACAACAGAACTAACATCACTGCCTCTGGGTTTTATGCCTCTGTGCGTCATCGCTGTTCCTGAGCGGTGGTGTTGAATAAATGATGATGTCACAGTGAACTTGACCTTTGACCTTTTGGAAATAAAATGTTTTACTTCATTTTATCTGATTAGACGTTTGTGGAAAATGTTTTCTAATTTTTGTACAAATTCATGAGTTATGGCCAAAAACAGAATTTGTGACGTCTGACCTAAAATCAGTTCTTTGAGTCAAAGAGGACGTTTGTGTTTCGTCTGAATTAATTCCCTCGATGAGTTCCTGAGATTCAACGTTCACAAGAACCGGACAGACAACCTGAAAGCTAAATGTCCTCCGACCACGACGCCGCAGAGGCACAAAAGTCAGAGGTCAAAACATCTGATGGGATTTTTAAATAAAAAACTCTACTGCAGCTACACTGACACCTGTATGTGTTTATACCACAGGTGTGTTTGTACCTGTGGACAGCTGGGACTGGGACCTCCTGCGGGAGCTGCTGGGAGTTCTGGAGGCGGAGGAGAGGGTGGAGCCGGCGCTGCTGGCCCGAGAGATGGGGAGGGGGACGGGGGTCACCGGGGGAGAGTCCAGCTGAGGACAGAACAGAACACACAGTACTGGTCATGTCTCGTTTGTCTGCCTCGTTGTGGGATAAATAAAGTAAATCTCAATCTTATCTTCATGTTTTTGTTATTATGTAGAAAATATTACAAATAATTTTTTTGTATTTTAATTCACATCATAAAATAATTCACATTAATTTTATATGTTCAGAGCTGTGTGTCATCTAAAAACATCATCTCAGAAAAAACATGTGAATCAGCTGACTGATGGTGTGTGTGTGTGTGTGTGTGTGTGTGTGTGTGTTACCTCGACGCTGTCGTGGGTCGGCGAGGACGAGGTGGACGAGTTCTCGTGTCTCCTGGAGGACGAGGAGCTCAGCTCGACGCTGCGAACACGCTGAGCGAACTTCAGCGAGCACACCGACTCGCTCATGTTGCCGGACAGAGGAGACACCTGAGGAGGAGACGAGGGGACAAAGTAAAGACAGGAAGTCTCACTCAGACACCAACAGCTTGATTAAACTGTCGCAGGTTGTAAAGTGTCACTTTCGAACCCTTTCAGGTCAGAAATCAGCCTGAAAGCTTGAATGATGTAAATACTCATCACAAAGAGGCGTGGCAGATCTGAGCCAATCAGAGACAGCCGTCTGTTTACCTGCACCATCATGAGCGTCTTGCTGTCTCCGCTCAGAGAGTCCTGCAGCAGGTAGGTGAGGCGCGAGTTTCTGAACGGGACGTGGGAGTGTTTGCACCGCAGCGCGTTGATGACATCACCAAGCGCCGACAGTGACTTGTTGATGCACTGAGCCTCTCGGAGGCGGCTGCCCTCCGCCCCCGACTTAGCGATCCTCTCCGAGCCCGCCAGGTCCACCAGGTTCAGCTTACCTGCAGCCAAAACACACCGGAAACCACTCAGATGGAGACACGCTCGACACACCTGAGTATACTGACATCACACATTCTGCACAGGAAGCAGCGCCGAGTTATTTAATCATAAACAATAAAATCCAGCAGAGTTATAATCTACACTTTTATGCAGATGATATGATTGTATTCAACTCACACACTGCTCTGTGAGGCTGCTGTGAGCTAAAGGCTAACATTAGCACGCTGACAACCTGATGTTTAGCATGTTCACTGTCTTAGTTTAGTACGTTAGCATGCTAACATTAGCTAATCATCAGTAAAGTTGCTGTGAATATCATCAGTTCTGCAGGTATTTGGTCCTAAATGAAAGTATTGGACACATAAACATAATTTACAAGGCGTGTGTGTGTGTGTGTGTGTGTGTGTGTGTGTGTGTGTGTACCTTGTGTGCGGTTCCCAGTAGCAGAGTTGAATCCGGACACGGTGATGATGAGCAGAGCGTGTGAACGAGAGCTGTGTTCGTTCAGGTTGGTGCAGGCCGTCGCTCTGTTCATGTGACCCAACTCGAACACCTGAGGCACACACACACACACACACACACACACACACACACACACACACACACACACACACACACACACACACACACACACACTATTCAAACAGCTTGTTTGGAGATTCAGTCTGACACCAATAATAAAATGTTGTTGAGGTTCTTCTCACTTTGTTTCTTTGTGTATATTTACAAAAACAATCAAATTAAACAGTTTGAACATTAAATGTCTTTTTGCTGAATTAATTGAATTTATATAAAAAACATTTTTTCTAAATCATCACATTTTAGTTCCATTTAATTTTTCACTGAAAAATGATAAACTAATAGTTTATTATAAATATAGGTAAAGGTTTATTTTGGTTGATTAAATAGTTAAGTTTTTATTTCCTCTCTCTGTCAGACTTGTTTTAAAGGTGCAGAAGCTCCACAGGTTGATGTTACAGAATAAGAGCAGAGAGCAGAAGCAGCTGCCTGCAGGTGTTTTACACTGAAAGGACCAGCACAGCAGGAAGTCCTCACCTTGTTGATGTCCTCGGGGCTCTGGACGGTGAACTCCGTCAGCCCGGGGACGTAAAGCTGTCCGCTGCCGTCAGGGTTCATCTTGATGTCCAGCTTGTCGGTGGGATTCTCGCCCAGCAGGTTCCTGATGAGCAGCAGAGACGGTTACAGCCTGCAGCCTCCGACTGAGCGCTCACACACACACACACACACACACACACACACAAAACTCCTCCCCCAAACAGTGACTGTCCAATCACAACCAAGGACACACACAGTTATTCATGGTCTTTGAGATTTTGAATCAGCTTTACATAACGTTAGCGAACGTTAGCGAACGTTAGCTCAACGTGTTTCCAGCAGCAGATTCAAATCCATCTTCTGTTTTAAAACTCGTTTCTGTGTTAAACTGAGCTGCTGATAATCTGAGAGTTTAATCTGACTCAAGTTCTCAGAGTTCTGCTTCTTGCTGCCAGAACCGTCCAGATGTTGAGCCTCTGCAGCCTCAGACAGATGTGCTGTTACACAACAGCTGCACAGATAAACAGACAGCTTTAATATGATCCACTTTTATATAACTGCTGTCAGACTGCAGGAGATCAGTTTGTTCAGAGAGGCTGATTCATCACGAGAGGAATAAAAACTGTGACACTGAGTTTGTCCTGATAAAAAGTCCCAGAGTCTGTATGGTGGCCTTTCAGGGACATTTCAGGCTCAGCTCCACTCTGCTTTCAGGCTCAGTTTTAAGTTTAACAGAAACACTGTCAGACAAACTTTCTTCTGTTTAAGACGTTAACAGTCTCCACTGATTCACCGCCACACTACATTACCCACAATGCACCTCTCCTGTGTTACGTTAGCAGCAGCAGAGATGAGGAGCGGCTGCAGACATCTGTTCAGCGTTTCCCTCAAACTGTTTCTGAGAGTTTTGTGGGTTTGTTCTGACTCAGATGTTGTGAGAAGTGTCCGACTGACTCAGGATCAGCTGGTGTTTCTCACCGCAGCGTCTCGTTGTAGATCTCCACCATGCTGACGGTGATGTTGTAGTCCCAGTCCGGAGCTTTCTCCGTCACCTCGGAGAACAGCAGGCGGAGTGCTCGCTGGTTGATGCCGGGGTCGTCCGCCACGCCCTGAACACACACACACACACACACACACACACACACACACACACACACACAGATGTGTATTAACGGTCCGTCTGGTGGACAGCAGACAGTGAACACAACACCAGAACATTAATCCCACCTCCATGGTGTAAGTCTTTCCGGAGCCGGTCTGTCCGTAGGCGAAGATGCAGACGTTAAAGCCGTCGATACAGGAAGTGACCAGAGACTGGACCTCCTGGAACACCTGACGGACCAATCAGAGAGAAGACAGACTCAGAACGCTGCTCGCCCCTCTGACATCACTCTGATGTCATAAAACTGTATTTCACCACCATATGTGTAAAACTTTCCTTGAATACAGAAACATGATTTCAAACTTGTGATGTCATCATTTTTTCTTCCTCAGGACAGTACATGGCCCCGCCCTACTGCGCTGTGATTGGCTGGTGCTCGTTGCCTGATGCTAGCTGTTAGCGTAAGTCGCTCCAGATGACGGCATGATGAGACTCCAGTTTGTGTCCAGTGTGAACTAACGTCAGTTTGATTTATTATTTCTGAGTTCAAATGAATCATAAAAAAAGAAAAGATTTCCAGTTTTCAGTCGTAACATAATAATGTTATCTACACGTCAGGAAGGCGACTCGCGGTAACAAGTAGGAGCCAATCACAGCGCAGCAGGCGGGCCGTGTCGTGTCGTCGTGTCACCCACCTCTTCCTGCGTGGCCTGAGGAGGGAAGACTTTGTCCAGTTCGAAGGTCATGATTTTGCCCTTGTTGGAGAGGTAGAGGATGGCGTCATCTTCCGAGTCGAAGCTCAGCATAGTTTTGGCGTCGGCGGCGTCCTGCTCCTCCTGACTGACCGGCCGGACGCGGCAGAAAACACGGATGTTACCTTGGAAACAGACAGCGGGAACACGGGAGAACTTTAGTTCACACGACGTCAGAAACCTCCAGCTGTTGGTTCGTGGAGGTCGTCTCCTCTGAATTTACTCTGAGAGTTTTCTCAGTTTGTCTACAGTCCAACATGATCAAAGTGTTTCTGCTGTTGTGGAGAAACATCTTGCCGCCTTTCATGGAGGAGAAAACAGCCAGTAACTTTTTATTTTATGGGTCTGTAACGTCGTGAGAAGCTTTCTGGAAAGAATTAAGATCGTCTGACACTAATTACACCTCAGTGTTTCCTGGCTCCTGTCCTGTGGTTTCACTCAAACTTTAACAGTCTGCAAACCTGAAGTGTGAAGAGAACGAGCTCAAACAGAAAACCTGCAGAAACCAGAAGCAGCTGATGTTCGAGTGTGAGAAGACTCGGACCTTTGAGTCGCACCAGCTCGTTGTGACACTTCTTCCTCAGGTTCATCTCTCGCTTGTATTTACGCAGCAGCTCCTGATTGGTGCTGCTCACCTCGCTGATCACCTGACAGATCTGACACACACACACACACACACACACACACACACACACACACACATTAATAATAACTCAAACAGCAGAATGAAAACATATGAATTGACTCGAGTGACATCTGGAATGTAAAACCCTTCACGCACATTAAAGTGTTTCACTACTTCTATACATCTTTAAACTCGGGTTGTTGAGTTACTAGAAGCGTTTTTATTAAATGTACGCTACATCTGTACGTCAGGAAGGTTTTTTGCACCGTCTCATGTAGCATTAATTATTAACAGAATATATTTTTGCTTTATTCTGTAACGTTTGTCTCCGACCTCGTGCTGCTCCTGCTTGTTATTATCAGCACCGTTTGTTCTCCCTGTGATTTCCTCCTGCGTGGATCAATGAACCGACGTCTTGCAGCTTCACGCGTTACTAAAGTGACCCGTGTCCTCTGAGCTCGCTCGCTCACCTCCTGTTTGGCCTCTGTGATCGCTTTGTCCAGCATGAAGGGGAAGTCCTGCACCTGCCTCTTCAGACAGTTGTAGTCGCAGGTGAGCGTCCTGAGGGCCGGCTGCAGGCTCAGCAGGTTCATACGCACTCCTGAAACACAACGACACACACACACACACAGTGAACACACCGAGTCCAGACACACACCATCACACACACCAGGAACAGGAAACGGCGTCTGACCCGCCAGGTTCTCGTGGACGGCCTTCATCTCGCTCTCGGCTCTGATGAACGCCTCCTCGATCACGCGGTTCTTCTCCTCCTCCAGGTTCTGCATCTCGGCCTCCAGCTGACCCTGAGCTCGCTCCATCTCTCCCTCGTACACCAGGATCTGCAGGAGGACGAGCACAAGGTGAGAGACGACACGCAGACGGACGAAGAGCCGCCAGCAGCTGAGAGACGACCCGTCAGTCTGCTGCTCACCTGCTGACCGTGATTACATTAACGAGTTAATACGTCCTGTGACTCACACACACACACAGTCACACACACACACACGTTTATATACAGATATGTGTTCATGTCTTTTCTCCCTCAGATATCAGTGAACATTCATCTGCACAAAGTCTTCAAAATAAAACCTGTCATCACGTTTAAAACAGGAAGTTGATCTTCTCTCTTTTGAAAATCCGTTTTTATTTTTGATACATTTTATTGTTTTTGGATTCTTTGTCTGATTCAGTTGTTCTGCTTGTTGTGTGCTAAATGTTTAAACCTGATGTTTTTCTTGATCATCTAATCTGATGTGTTCAAATCAAATTAAAATAATAAAATAAAACTGACCAGAGTTGAACCATGTGATGTCACAGAACAAAACAAACATTCAACAAGTATCACAGTTTGATAAAGAGACGATTATCAGGGTCAGTATTTATGATGATCTATATCCGTTTGCTTTTTGTGTCTAATTTTTGATGAAATAATGACTTGAACATGTGCAGAGACATCAGGAGACTCCAGTAACCTTTTAAATATTCAGCTATATTTGTCAGGTTGATAATTCAAACTGTGTTCTGTATTTTACAGACGGCTGAAGAAGCTGCAACACATTAAACACACATGATATTATAACAAATACATCAAGAAATCTCATCTTATAAAATGCTCTGTCACTTTAAATGATCGATACATGAAGAGATAAAACATCTTTAATCTAACTTTGTTCATCAACACATTAATCATCTTCACGTCTTTGGATTCAAGTTTTCTGAATCGTCTAAACTAAAATCATCGCACACATCAGCAACACAAACAGCAGAAGCTACAATCAGGCAGCTAGTTTCACTGGAGGACACACAGGTGGATCTGATCACAGGTGTACAAGGTTCAGGGGGCGGAGCCTCAGACAGGAAGGCTACAGTCACACTGCAGGTTAAAGGGACGATTGTGTTCGTTTCAGCAGATCAGCTTCATCTGTGTCCAGAACATAGACGTGTTAGCCTAGCTTAGCATAAAGACTGGAACCTCTTCTTCCAGTCTTTGTGCTAAGCTAGGCTAATAGCACATAGGGGCCACACTGACTTAATTAAATCTGATCTCAGCAGTGAACCAGCTTAAACTGCTGTCTGCAGTGTGAAGGGAAACCACAGGGGCCACAGGGGACCACAGGGGGACCACAGGGACCACAGGGACCACATGGAGACCACAGGGGGCACAGGGGCCCACAGGGACCACATGGAGACCACAGGGACCACATGGAGACCACAGGGGGACCACAGGGGGCCACAGGGACCACATGGAGACCACAGGGGCCACATGGAGACCACATGGACCACAGGGGGACCACAGGGGCCACATGGAGACCACAGGGGCCACAGGGACCACATGGAGACCACAGGGGCCACAGGGACCACAGGGGGACCACAAGAGACCACAGGGGCCACAGGGACCACAGAGGGGCCACAGGAACCACATTGAGCCACAGGGACCACAGGAGACCACAGGGACCACAGGAGACCACAGGGACCACAGGGAGACCACAGGGGCCACAGGGGCCATATGGAGACGACAGGGGGCCACAGGGACCACAGAGACACCACATGGACCACAGAGACCACAGGGGACCACATGGGACCACAGGGGGCCACAGGGGACCACAGGGGGACTGGGGCAGATTTACTGGATTCACTAACAGTACCTGGAGGGTCGACAGGCTCCAAAGCTCCCAGTAAAACCAGTTCAAACCACATTCTGACCTTTTCAGTAATAAACACATTTCATTTATTACATTTATTGAACCTTTTGTCCATTTTGGATTAAAATGCAATTGAGTCTTTATTGTTCTACATATAATTACTTAATTATTGTTTAAGGAGCATCTTCTCCTCACTGTGTGAACACGACGGTCAGACGAGAGGATCTGAGTCTTGTTTTTATCTGGAGGTTCAGTATTAATCCAGAAGGAGCGTCTGCAGACACTCGCGGATGAAAACGGTCTATGTCTATATTCTAATATTAAAATATAATAAGTTAAATGTCAGGAAGCAGCTGTGTCCTGAGAGATGCTATAATAAAAATGATGAGAAATAGATTTACAATCAAGATGTCAAAGTTAAATTTTCAGTTTTTGTTATACTGACAAAAGAATACAAGAATTATTTTAACTATAACTATATAGTGCTCAATTAATCTTATTATTTATTTGATATTTACTTTATTTCTATTCTTGTTATATTGAAAACATCGTGCGTCCGATCACTAAACGTCTCTTTACACAATCAGCTGGTTGTGAACGAGCTGACGGAGTCTTTGTGGTTACTGAAGCTTTGGAGCCCGGACTCTCAGTCAGAGCCTCGCTCTCGCCGTGACCTCAGTGATGTCACAAGGGAAGGGGGCGGGGCCAACCTTGGACAACCTGCGAACCACCTCGCTGTTGCCCCGGCCGACGGTCTTGGAGAGGAAGCCGCACAGACGGCCTCGATCGGTGACCAGCTGCAGCCGAACGCATGCAGAGAGAAGAAGAAGAACTGCAGAGGTGAGGAGGGTGAGCTGACCTGGAGGATGACATCATCACATCATCACCTGCACCGCTGCTCAGTCACACCTGATGACATCATCACCTGCACCGCTGCTCAGTCACACCTGATGACATCATCACATCATCCACCTGCACCGCTGCTCAGTCACACCTGATGACATCATCACCTGCACTGCTGCTCAGTCACACCTGAGCTCTGTACCACTGAGGCACATCAGTGGGCAGCTGCTCTTAAAGGTTTCCTATAATTATAACTTTGTACCAAATAAACATATTTAATTTCCTTGAATCGATCACAGTGTTTGTGACACAGACGCCATCATGGCTGCAGAGCGGTCCAAACCCAGTTCAGCTTTCCATTAATTAAGGTTTTTCTGACATCATCAGCTTCCTCACTGACGACCACAATAGATCACCATGGTAACCAGAGTAGATCACCATGGTAACCTGCTCGGGATAAGGTTAACTTGTACTTAATTTAATCAAAACCTGACAACAGTCTGACCACCGACCAATCAGATCACCGGAAAAAAAAAATCAATAGCAACATTTTTTCATAGATCGTTAAATCTCAGTTAAAGAATGAAACGCAGAGCAGAAACAGACGGAACCATGTGACGTGTTTCTAACAGACTGACCCACATCACCAGCAGACACAAAGACATTAACCACTCACAGTGTTAATCAGTGTTAATGAGACAGACTGCAGCTCGTCAGAGTTCGACAGGAGAAACTGACCTAAATATAAAAATATCCTCATTTTGAGACCTTCGGGACAGAAAGAGTGAAATACAGCTGAAATACAGAACACAGAGCGTTAACGTGGGACTGAGGCAGTGAAGTGAAACGAGGGTTTAATGGAGCATGATGGGAAATCTGGGTCCAGGTCAAAAATAGACTTTCCAACAACTCTGATACATTTAGAGCTCTTGGAAATGTTACCGGCTAACAGTTTCCCTCTGCTTCCAGTCTTTGTGCTAAGCTACGCTAAACACACCATCATCTGCACTGAACACACGAAACGTCTGACTCTGGAAACAGGTGTGAGACAGACAGACGGACAGACGGACAGGTGTGAGACAGACAGACAGGTGTGAGACAGACAGACAGGTGTGAGACAGACAGACGGACGGACAGGTGTGACACAGACAGGTGTGACACAGACAGACGGACGGACAGGTGTGACACAGACAGGTGTGACACAGACAGACGGACGGACAGGTGTGACACAGACAGACGGACGGACAGGTGTGAGACAGACAGACGGACAGGTGTGAGACAGACAGACAGACAGGTGTGAGACAGACAGACGGACGGACAGGTGTGAGACAGACAGGTGTGACACAGACAGGTGTGAGACAGACAGATGAACGGACAGGTGTGAGACAGACAGACGGACAGACAGGTGTGAGACAGACAGATGAACAGACAGGTGTGAGACAGACAGACAGGTGTGAGACAGACAGATGGACGGACAGGTGTGACAGACAGACAGGTGTGAGACAGACAGACGGACGGACAGGTGTGAGACAGACAGACGGACGGACAGGTGTGAGACACACAGACAGACAGACAGGTGTGAGACAGACAGACAGGTGTGAGACAGACAGACAGGTGTGAGACAGACAGGTGAGCAGCAGCAGATGCGTTCCTGTTGTTACCTGCGTCCTGAGCTGAGCGCAGGTCCTCTGGGACTCGTGCAGCTGCGTCTCCAGCTCCCTCAGCAGCTGCCTCTGGACAGACAGCTGCTCCTGCAGGCCGGCGTTCTTCGTCTGCAGCTCAGCCAGAGCTTTCTGAGAGTCGGCCGACTCCACCTCCACCGTGTGGGTCACATACTGAGGACGAGAGACGAGTCAGCACGATGGTGTTAATGTCAGCTGACTCACCTGAGCCTCACCTCCACCTGTCATGCAGGACCTGCACGTCTGACCAGCGTCTCCTCACCTTGACTCTGGGGGCGTCGCAGCCTGCCTGGCGAGCTCGTCCTCACACTCCTGCAGTCGGAGGGTGAGCTTGTGCTCCGCCTCCCTTGCCTCCGCCTGGTCTCCTCCAGCTGCCTCCGCCATCGTCCAGCTGCCGGGTGACTCGTCCAGCTGCAGGCGGAGGCTCTCCACCCTGGAGGTCTTCTCCAGCAGCTCTCGCTCCAGCTCAGCCAGCCTGCGCTCCCTCTGCCGGGCCTGGTTCTCCCAGCGGGACACCTCCCTCCGCAGGGCCTCGGCATCCTGCAGCACACGGACCGTTCATATGAGGACACGTGTGTGTGCACCTAAACTAACCTGGCTGTGAGGGCTGTGTGTATACCTGGCTGTGTGTACACCTGGCTGTGTGTATACCTGGCTGTGTGTACACCTGGCTGTGTGTGTACCTGGCTGTGAGTGTACCTGGCTGTGAGGGCTGTGTGTATACCTGGCTGTGTGTACACCTGGCTGTGTGTGTACCTGGCTGTGAGTGTACCTGGCTGTGTGTGTATACCTGGCTGTGAGTGTACCTGGCTGTGTGTGTACCTGGCTGTGAGTATACCTGGCTGTGAGTATACCTGGCTGTGAGTATACCTGGCTGTGAGGGCAGTGTGTATACCTGGCTGTGTGTATACCTGGCTGTGTGTATACCTGGCTGTGAGGGCAGTGTGTATACCTGGCTGTGAGTATACCTGGCTGTGAGGGCTGTGTGTGTACCTGGCTGTGTGTACACCTGGCTGTGAGTATACCTGGCTGTGAGGGCTGTGTGTGTACCTGGCTGTGTGTACACCTGGCTGTGTGTGTGTACCTGGCTGTGTGTACACCTGGCTGTGAGTATACCTGGCTGTGAGTATACCTGGCTGTGAGTATACCTGGCTGTGAGTATACCTGGCTGTGTGTGTACCTGGCAGTGAGGGCAGTGTGTATACCTGGCTGTGTGTATACCTGGCTGTGTGTATACCTGGCTGTGAGGGCTGTGTGTGTACCTGGCTGTGTGTACACCTGGCTGTGAGTATACCTGGCTGTGAGGGCTGTGTGTGTACCTGGCTGTGTGTACACCTGGCTGTGTGTGTGTACCTGGCTGTGTGTACACCTGGCTGTGAGTATACCTGGCTGTGAGGGCTGTGTGTATACCTGGCTGTGTGTATACCTGGTTGTGAGTATACCTGGCTGTGAGTATACCTGGCTGTGAGGGCTGTGTGTATACCTGACTGTGAGTATACCTGGCTGTGAGGGCAGTGTGTATACCTGGCTGTGAGTATACCTGGCTGTGAGGGCTGTGTGTGTACCTGGCTGTGTGTACACCTGGCTGTGAGTATACCTGGCTGTGAGGGCTGTGTGTGTACCTGGCTGTGTGTACACCTGGCTGTGTGTGTGTACCTGGCTGTGTGTACACCTGGCTGTGAGTATACCTGGCTGTGAGGGCTGTGTGTATACCTGGCTGTGTGTATACCTGGTTGTGAGTATACCTGGCTGTGAGTATACCTGGCTGTGAGGGCTGTGTGTATACCTGACTGTGAGTATACCTGGCTGTGAGGGCTGTGTGTGTACCTGGCTGTGTGTACACCTGGCTGTGTGTACACCTGGCTGTGTGTACACCTGACTGTGAGTACACCTGGCTGTGAGGGCTGTGTATGTACCTGGCTGTGTGTACACCTGGCTGTGTGTACACCTGGCTGTGTGTACAACTGGCTGTGTGTGTACCTGGCTGTGTGTATACCTGGCTGTATGTGTACCTGGCTGTATGTGTACCTGGCTGTGTGTATACCTGGCTGTGTGTGTACCTGGCTGTGTGTGTACCTGGCTGTGTGTATACCTGGCTGTGAGGGCTGTGTGTATACCTGGCAGTGTGTGTACACCTGGCTGTGTGTACACCTGGCTGTGTGTACACCTGGCTGTGTGTGTACCTGGCTGTGTGTGTACCTGGCTGTGTGTGTACCTGGCTATGTGTGTACCTGGCTGTGTGTGTACCTGGCTGTGAGGGCAGTGTGTGTACCTGGCAGTGTGTGTACCTGGCTGTGAGGGCAGTGTGTGTACCTGGCAGTGTGTATACCTGGCTGTGTGTGTACCTGGCTGTGTGTACCTGGCTGTGAGGGCAGTGTGTGTACCTGGCTGTGTGTATACCTGGATGTGTGTGTACCTGGCTGTGTGTATACCTGGATGTGTGTGTACCTGGCTGTGTGTATACCTGGCTGTGTGTGTACCTGGCTGTGTGTGTACCTGGCTGTGAGGGCTGTGTGTATACCTGGCTGTGTGTGTACCTGGCTGTGTGTGTACCTGGCTGTGAGGGCTGTGTGTATACCTGGCAGTGTGTGTACCTGGCTGTGTGTATACCTGGCAGTGTGTGTACCTGGCTGTGTGTGTACCTGGCTGTGTGTATACCTGGCTGTGTGTATACACCTGGCTGTGTGTGTACCTGGCTGTGTGTGTACCTGGCTGTGTGTGTACCTGGCTGTGTGTGTACCTGGCTGTGTGTATACCTGGCTGTGAGGGCAGTGTGTATACCTGGCTGTGTGTACACCTGGCTGTGTGTATACCTGGCTGTGTGTACACCTGGCTGTGTGTGTATACCTCGCTGTGTGTGTGTACCTGGCTGTGTGTACACCTGGCTGTGTGTACACCTGGCTGTGTGTGTATACCTCGCTGTGTGTGTGTACCTGGCTGTGTGTGTACCTGGCTGTGAGGGCAGTGTATATACCTGGCTGTGTGTACACCTGGCTGTGTGTACACCTGGCTGTGTGTACACCTGGCTGTGAGGGCTGTGTGTATACCTGGCTGTGTGTATACCTGGCTGTGAGGGCAGTGTGTACACCTGGCTGTGAGTATACCTGGCTGTGAGGGCAGGGTATATACCTGGCTGTGTGTATACCTGGCTGTGTGTACACCTGGCTGTGTGTACACCTGGCTGTGTGTATACCTGGCTGTGAGGGCAGTGTATATACCTGGCTGTGTGTATACCTGGCTGTGTGTACACCTGGCTGTGTGTACACCTGGCTGTGTGTATACCTGGCTGTGAGGGCAGTGGCTGCAGCTCTCTGCAGCAGCGTCGAGGCTGTGAAGCTCTGAGCTCCTGCATGACTTCAGCTCCTGCTTCAGACGCTGGTTCTCCACCACCAGCAGCTCCAGCTGCTTCTCCAGGTCTGTCGCCCCCTACAGGATGGACACACACACACACACACACACACACACACACACACACACACGTCAAATCAATACCTCAAAATGTGTTATGTTCATATCTAGATAGCTTATTTCTGAAAGTCTATAGAGAACATGTACAGTCATTGTGCATCGTGATGTGATGTGTGTGTGTGTGTGTGTGTGTGTGTGTGTGTGTGTGTGTGTGTGTTATATATGTATGTGAAGGCTGTTTTTTTCCCAGGGTTCCTCAGGAATGTGGTCCGGCAGTCTCACCAGTTCAGAGCGAAGTCTCTCCACCTCCTGAGTCTGATCCAACAGCTTCTCCTCCAGCTCCTCCACCTGCAGACACCACCCGTCCCCATCACATTAAACAAAAACAGCTGCTTCAACATGTCGCTTCTTTGTCTTACAGACACATTTCAGCGTTTATACTGTGACAGTTTGGTCCAGTTTCAAATGTTGGAAGCAGCAAAGCTAAAACTTTACATTTTCTCCTTTGTCTCCACTTTCTTCAGAAACAAATATGACTGAATATTTATGTGATGTAAAAACTCAGTGAAATATTCAAAACACAGACTCCATATTTGTTTTGGCTTCATCGTTCTATCAAACATTTTGTGAGTTTGTGATATTTGGGTCCATTTCAGACTCAACATGCAGTCAGTGCTGCACAGACGGGTTAAAGTTAGAAAGACTGAAAGACCGTCTGTACAGATCTGTACGGACGTTCGTCCAATACTGGTCGAGATGTTTCAGTCTGTGACCTCACTGTGACCTCACTGTGACCTCACTGTGACCTCACTGTGGCTGAAGAGTTCAAACGTTTCAGCTCGTTTTCAGTCAAACTTTGTGAGCAGTTTTAGAAACGAACATTAACGCAGAGAAGAAGTGAAGCTGCTGTCAGCACAGATGAACAGCTGCAGATCAGACTCAGTGAAACAAACCTGTTTCAGTGTCAAACTGGTTTCACGTGTCATATTTATGTGCACGCATCAGCCTGACAGGTGAAGCATCACGTCAGAGAACGTTGTTACACACCTGCGACTTTAAAACTGAAGGTTTGTTCACAGAACTGAAACAAATCAAGACGTCACACTCAGCTGACGCTACCCTGAGAACTCTGATCCATGTTCAGCTCATTTTCAAACTGTGTTCCAGACTGAAGACGCTGAAGAACTACAGGAAGTTTATAGAGGACTGATGAAGAGATGATGCGTTTCCTGTGGACGTACCTGTGTGCGCAGCCGAGTAACGAGCTGCTCTTCCTCTGGACGGCTGAAACGATCTGAAGGTTGTTCACCTGGCTGCAACACCCTCACACCTACACACACACACACACACACACACACACACACACACACACAGTTATTATCAATGGTTCCCAGTGAAGTTAGTTTTTCATGAAAATAAGCGAGCAGACGATAAGAAGGAGAAGAAGACGACATGTTTGTCTTCTACATGTTCTGTTTCCTGCAGTTGCTGACCCACACCGTGTTCAGCTGGGTCAGAACTGCAGGAACAGTTCTGGTCTCAAATATAACTCAACAGTCACTTTTTAAAGAAACATTTAGAAACATCAACGCTGAGCTCAGACTTTAGTTTCTTCTTCTTCTAGCTGACGTTGACACTGAGGCGATACATCTGTCTGTATTCAGAACGAGAGCTGGGTGATCAGGTGATGAAGCTCAGAGGACAGGATGTGTTCTGTGTTGGTTTTTGCTGAGGTTCTGACCCGACTTCGTGTCTCTATCTGTTCGTAACACATCGGCTACATCAGAACCTCGTGCAGCTGCGACCTCACCGTTGGGCGGAGCAGACGCCTGAACGCCTCCACCGACGCTGGTCTTCTCCTGGACGCTCTGCTGCTGCAGCTGCTGGAGCAGAACGTGACGGGTCACTTCTTCAGAGCGGAGACGGGCCTGGAACTCACACACTTTGTCCTGTAGAGTCTGAACACACAGAAACACAGCAACATGATGATCGACTGCTTATTCAGTCATGTGGATTCAGACAAAGCTGCTGCTTCTAAACACCTACAGCTCTGCAGAGAGGAGGGAGGACGACACGAGGAGAAGGAAAAGGAAGAAGACGAGGACGCAAAGAAAAGGAAAAGGAAGAAGACGAGGAAGCAAAGAAAAGGAAAAGGAAGAAGACGAGGAGCTCTGAGTGAAAGCTGCAGCAGCTGAGAGACAGTGAGGAGCAGAATGAAGGTTTTTACGTTGACAGGAGTCCACCAGCAAGACCAGGTGACCCTCTGCAGACGGAGGACAGCGTGGAAAAGACATGGAGGACAGAATGAGACGAGACAAATGAAGACAGAAACGATGATGAGACAGTGAACGGTCAAACATTTAGTACAGACGTGATGAACAATGAGTCAGTGAAAACATGACGGCAGAATATCCTGTGGACGTTTTCACAGAGCGAATCAGTCGAGTTTCATCCGAATGTGCCGCCATGCGATCATCAGGAGAGATGAGCAGCAGGTGGCGCCAGATCTCCCATCGGAAAACCATTAAAACGTGGAAATATTACATTTCTGTTTGTTTCACACATTAATGTGAAGACGATTAAGTCATTACAACGAGATCCAAACAGCTGATCATCACGTGAGTCAAATGTTCGCAGCTCATTTAGAAGAAATGAACTCTAGTTTTTAACGTCTGTTGCATCAATCAACTTTTTTTGAAAGCGAAACGTTCAAATGTGAATAAAACACGATGGAAGCGTGAGGACGTGAGGCGAACGTGCTCGAGCATCTCTGACACGTTTACATGACGGTTTATTTTAGACTTTCAGGTGGTGGGTTTGTTTTTGTCTCCATCAGCATGCTGGATGTGCCCTCAGGTGTGTGTCGGCCCTCAGGTGTGTGTGTGTCAACACTCACACACTTCTCTGTAGGTTCACTGAGATGTTTACATGAATCTCCATAGAAACATCAGTTCAGCTTCAGGTGTGTCGGTGAGTCAGACAGTCATGTTAAGCTTCACAGTGTTCAGCAGCTCAGAGGCTGCTGGATTCTCACTGATGGAGACGTTTCTGAATCTGACTGTCGACGCTCCAGAGTCTGTTTTTCATCTGCAGTCCAACACGAGACCACGAGGTCCAGAGAGCGAATACAGGCTGAAGACAGCGAGACAGAAAGAAGAGTTCATGTCATCCCGACAACGTGTGTGACGACGGAGAGGACGAGGAGCTGACAGTGTGTGTGTGTGTGTGTGTGTGTGTGTGTGTGTGTGTGTGTGTGTGTGTGTCAGCAGTGATGTCACAGATGTGATGAGCAGGTGACAGGAAGTCTCCCTGAGGTGTAAACAGAGTCTGTGCTGATGTCAGCTGAGAGTCAGCAGTCTGTCACTGCACACACACACACACACACACACGTGCACACACACACACACACATACACGTGCACACACACACACACACACATGTGCACACACACGCATGCCATCCATCCCGTGTGTTACCTGGATGAGCAGCTGCTGGCTGGGTGCGTTTGTTTCGCTCAGCTCTGCGGACAGAGAGGGGCGCTGTGAGAAGGCGGCGGTGGGCAGAGACAGGAAGGAGCCGTCGTCTTCACCATCACTCATCAGGAAGTCCACTGAGCTCGCTACGGACACACAGGAGGGACAAACTGAGCAACGGTTTGGCATAAATCCGTCCAGAGAGAACTGGATCTGAACTGAAACTGATTCTTTGAAGATACTTTCTTCAGTTTCTGTTCCAGATCGTCTCAAACACTGAACACGTCCTCAGCTCACAGAACCTTTTACAGGAGGTTCTGTTCATGTCTCTACATCCAGAAAGATCTTGTGTGATTTCACATTGTTTTTTTTATTTAATAATCTGTTAGTTTAGGTTGAACAGAGTGAAGACGAGTTCAGAGAGTTCAGAGACCTCAGGAATCAATTTCTGCTGAGGTTTAGTAAAACAAAACAAAAGTATAATTATTACAGTAATAGTAATAATAATAATAATAATAATAATAATGATGACGGTGTATCAGAGGGATAATACCGTCCCACTGACAGACTGGTTCTGTTCTCTGGGTCTGTTCTCTGGTTCTGTTCGAGTCCACGGCCTCTCAGAGTCTCGGACCAGAGGAACAAACATCTCCTGTACGAGCTCGTCTGAACGCTGCACAGGAATAAACAAGCTTCATGAACTGCTGCTGGTCAAACTCCACATACCTCCTGATGTACATGTGTACGAGCACAAACGCTAAGTCTCTTAATGAACCGAATCCACGAGCAGCTCAGTGATCGTTAACGAGGTCAGAGGACGAGGAGACAAATAAAACCTGAAGTCTGCTCCCGACCCGACCCGACCCTCCTGCTCCCCAGCAGAACCTGCACTCCTCCTGAATACCACGGAAACCAGTCCGACCAGATCACAGGTGTTAACGCTGCTGACACATTAACCTGCATGTGTGTGTGAGAGTGTGTGTGTGTGTGTGTGTGTGCGCGTGTGGTCACAAGTTTTGTACGAGGCCTCAAATCTGATCAACCTGAGAACAATCTGCACTCTGTGGGCAAAGTCTGAGCATTAAAACTACTTAACACACACACACACACACACACACACACACACACACACACACACACACACACACACACACACACACACAGAGGAGAAACCCGTTTCAAACTAAATACTGTTCTGACCCGAAGCGACACACTGACAGGCTGTAACACTGGATTATAAACTCACGCAGGAGAAAATGCTGCGTTTGCTTTTTGTTGATGTCACAGTGAATGTTGACTCTGCTGAAAACACACACACACACACACACACACACACACACACACACACACACACACACACACACACACACACACACACACACACACACACACACACACACACACACACACACACACACACACACACACACACACCTCTAAATGGCAGTTTCTATAATTCATGTTTCTTTCAGTCGAACTCTTCAGAGACCTCGTCTGTTCTTCTTCTACTGTTCCTCATCAAACAGCCTGAAGACGTCACTTTGGAGGACTGTCGCCTGATCACAAATAATCAATAACTATCCAGGCTGATCAAGGCTGGTTGATGAAGCTTTGAGCTGAGCAGTTAGTTCGGACAGTACCAATCAGATTTCTCCTGATTAACTCACATCATCTTTTCTTAAGACAAAAATATCGAGCAGCTGTTTGTGCTCCGTTTTAGTTTCATTTGATAATTGATAAAATGGTCAGGGAGTAAAATAATCAATATTTTGCTATCAGACTGAAACGCAGGCATCATGTTGGACAGAAACACTTCCCGGGGTCCTGGTGGTTTGCAGACTTCAGCTGCAGAACGGTAAACGTTTGTGGTTAAAGGAGAAAAGGTTTGTGATTCTGAACGCACCCTCGGTCATTATCTACCACATCTACATCTACAGTCTCTCTACATGCTGAAATTAACTAAGAGGCTCCACACAGCTCGTAATCCAAAGTCTGCAGAAGCCCCGAGACCACAGACTGATTCAAAAAGAGGTTATTTACTCTGTTTATTAAGTGGAGCTGCTGAGCTAACAGTGTTAGCATGCACCTCGTCTGAAGTGGGTGCACGAGCTCGACCGCACGCCGAGGCTGTAAATCTGGTCTCAGATCAGGTTGTGATGTGTCAGTAGTCTCCAGCTGTTTTGTCCTACACCAGACTCCATTATAAAATCCATCAATTTAGTGAGCAGTTCCTGACAAAGTCTTAATTATTCTGGCCTTCTTGTAGATTCGGCCTGTTATAGTCTTGTTTTAGGGGACCAGCAGCCCAGTCGGGCCGACGGTCCAAAGAGACCGGGTTCACTGTGAGAACAGAAGAAAATCACCTCATGTGACTAAACTGACAGCAGAGAAACGTTTAGCATGTTTGCTCCAGAAATGGCTTAAAGCTAAAGTAATCAAGACAGTGTCAGACCGGCCGTCAGCACACCTGAACACCGAACACACCTGAACCTTCACATCTACAAACGCTGATGTGGAGCTGAGCAGATTCACAGAGAAGAAAAGAGGAAACAGGACGTGAAGAGAAACTCTGTGCGCCTCACAGAGAGCTGAACCTGATCCGTCTCCTGAGGCTGACACTCGATCAGCTGACAGAAACAGACCAACACACACAAACACACAAATACAGAAAGAAAATGATCATTTCAGCTCACCTGGTCGTCCCCCTCACACACACACACACACACACACACACACACACACACTCTCTCACTGTCCAGCTCCATTCATTACTAACAGGTATGACTCAACACACACACACACACACACACACACACACACACTGCTGTCATGCCAAAAATGCAGCCACGCTGGTGTTTTTTTTTTTCCTGCGACAGACGTGCGACTCACCGTCCAATGAGATGTCTTTCTTCCAGAACTCCTGCAGGCAGGGGGCGTGGCTAAGGTCCCAGGTTTTTCTTGTGCTGAACATGACCGCCGGGCTGAGCAGAGCGCTGGACCGCTGGACCGGCTGCTCACACACACAGACAGACACACACACACACACACACACACACAGACACACACACAGACACAGACACACACACACACACACACACACACACACACACACACACACAGACACACACAGGAAGAAAAGAAGGTTAGACCTGTGTTTTTCAGAATAAAACAGGAATTACAGTCGAGTTGTTTTAATAATTTCACTCTTTTGTAATATTTTATATTTTTCTTCATGTTCGGACTCAAAACACTGAATGCATCTAACAAATATCTTTGTGTGGATCACAGCCTGATAGATCTTCTTCCTGTGTGTCAGAGGTTTTCAAAGTCCGAGTCCCCCTTCAGACAAAACCAGGACCACTGCGCCCCGACAGCCTCCCATCAGCCCCTCTGACAGCTATGACCTGCATAACGCTTCCTGATGTAAACCAAGAACACAAAAAGAAGGGAGAGTCATCACGTCACTGAATCTCACTTTGACTGGACTGCAGTCGATGGAAGCTGACGGAGAAACACAATAAACCTCAACACAGAAAAAGGAAGAACTCACTTCAGATCCACGAACACTTCCGTCCCTGCTAAGAGACGTGAAACCTCCTGACTGTTCACGCAGCACCATCCTCATCAAATACTTTGAATTATGATTGATGACATCACATCAGCCTCAGTTGGACGCCGTGCTAGCATACATTAGCATGCTCCTCACAGTCTGAGCTCCAGGCTAACTAGCCTCTTCTCACACATGTTAACCAGGGTGAACCTCGGCCCGGCTCTACGATCCACACTGAACTCCCTCTGGCTCAGGATGAAATGTGCCTTGAGACACGCAGCTCATGTTTACATGAGTTAACTTCAGCTCTGCTTCACGCTGGCACAGAACCAAACCCAGCCAACCTGCACTCGGATCAGAGCCAGCAAGAGATGGGCTAAAGTCGGGGTTAGCCCACTTGGCTAACAGCTCCATTAGCCTGCAGATCAGATGGCAAAGCTGTTTTAATATGCTGAAGATTGTCAACATTACACCTGCTAAATATTAGCATGTTAGCTCTGTCACTGTGAGCAGGTTAGCATGCTGTTAGCGTTTAGCTTAAAGCACTGCTGTGTCAGAGTACAGCCTCTCTACGCAGGCAGACAGGTGAGTCTACCTGAGGTGTGTCTTTACATTAAGCTCTGGATCCCACCAATCAGACGACGGCCTCTGACCCGACCCTGCTACCTCTGCTCTTACCTGGCGTCCACGTCCACAGTGAGGTTTCCTCCCTGACAGGTGGACATGGCGCTCTCTGTCCAGCCAGCTCTTATTGATCAGAGCTCCCACCCAGCCCAGCATGCTGCCGCTGTCCACTCACATCCTCACACGGCCCGACTGGTACCAGTCGGCTGAGCAACAGAACCAGTGAGCTGCTGCAGACACACTGACCCGGAGCCAGGTAACACACCTGCAGTCCTCGGACAGGATTATACACATCTGATGTCAGAGCAGCTGAGGGTCAGGATGAACTCGTGTGTAATCTGGTAATCCTCGCAGCAGATGCCTCGTTAACCCTCCACTGACCAGAAACACAGGTCCAGTCCCGGTTTACTATCAGGTCACACTAAGAGCTTCATGAATGACTCAAACTCTCACTCTTTAACATCCACCTGCTGACACGAAGAGTAAACACACTTTATCAGGTACACCTGTAACACCAGCCAGTGACTCCACCTTCAGGTGGTGATCACAGAGCTTCAGAAGAACCTCGGAAAAGCAGGTCGGGCAGAAGCAGCGAGGTCGGCCCGATAATGTCAACACTGTTTCTATCTCTGAATTAATTCTCCAAAAATATTGATATTTGCTCCCATGTTCGATACCTCACAGTTAAATCTACACGAAACTGAGGATATAAACATTTTAGATATTTTATTAAAACTATAAACAGTAACACTGACACCTCTGACTAGTGATGTCACGAGAACCGATACTTGCGATACCTTTCGATTCTAAAATGTCAAAACACTGACGATGGCCATTTTTTTTGAAGTACTGCTCGCACCGATTCCGGTGTTGGCATCGGTGCAGCGCCTCTTCCGGAAGTTGTGTCCACGGGGTTGTAAAAGGTAGTAAAAGGTAGTAAATGAAATTAGCCCAAATTAAGGCCAGTAAAAAGTAGTAAAAGGTAATAAACGTCATCTGACGAGGTAGTAAATTTTTGAACCCCTTCATCCAACTTGGCCTATGAGTTTTTCAATGTGTGTAACTTACGTGCAGGCCTATCTCCTTAAATTACTAAAACTTGCGTGGATTTATTTTTATGTTGCGAGTAGGACTCGCGCTCGCGACAAACCTCGCGCATGCGCTGACCCGGCTAGCTTGCTGCAAAACCTCTTCGGGATGCAGACCACCATCAGAAGCTGAAAGCACTCCTGGCCTCGGCGATTTTACCTGACTGACAGCTAGCACTAAAGCTCCGGTGGAAAATGATTAGCACTAACAGTTAGCTAACGCTGACCGTTAACGTTAGCCTAACATTAGCTAGATATCATCTAACTTTAGTAACGATATGTAGCTAATGTTAGGCTAACGTTAATGGTAGCGTTAGCTAGTGCTAATCATTTCCCACCGGAGCTTTAGTGCTAGCTGTCTAACGTTGCGTTCTCTCCTGCTGTGTTCAATGACTCAATTCATCAAGCTGTAGCTAACGTTAGCTAAGCCTATGTCAACAGAGCTCCTGGGTAACTTGGATATACCAGAAAATATTAAAATGATTGAAACCATCACTCACCAAATTCAGTCAGGTAAAATCGCAGAGGCCAGCAGTGCGTTCAGCTTCTGATGGTGGTCTGCATCCCTATATGCATTAAGCCATTTGCATTAAGCCCTTACCACATTGTGCCTCATATGCTGTAAATGTTAGACCCAGTGACAGGCTGGCATGAAATGTCTTGCAAAATACTTAGTAAGGAGGCCATAATATTTTTGACTCATGGCTGAAGTTAAGTTTCTCCAGCTCTCCACAGGTTGGCAAAAAATGCATCTCAAAATGCATCAGACTGATGCTTTAAAATATGGAATATTCAGAATTTTCTTCCGGGGGAGCATGCCCCCGGACCCCCTGACCCTTTTTCAAGCCTGTTGGTCTATGCTCTATTGCACTGTTTTGTATGTCTTGTTATGACATTTTTATATTTTTCAAATATTTAATAAAGAATTTCATGTTTCAAGTTCAAGTACATGGAATCTTAGAAAATCCTTTTTTTTTTTTTACCGTGGTATCGAAATTGGCATCGAGAATCGTGTAATTTTACTGGTATTGGCACTGACTACTGAATTTTTAGTATCGTGACACCCCTACCTCTGACATCACACATGATCACCTGGTCTGAACATCTCAATATTGATCTGTGGACGGGACATGGATGCTAGCTGGTGCTGCTGGTTAGCATGCTGTGAAATTATATTTACTGTTTGTCGACTGCACACAATCTTATTCACTTTTTGCCAGTTTGCTAGCGTGGTGTTAGCGCTCTGTTTATTTAAGTCGTAGCTAAAGTCTGAGAGAACCGAGGCTGTAAAGAAACACACAGTCATCAGACGTTCAGACCCTCCAGGATAAGATGGTATTAAAGTGCTGGAGCTGCTCACACACACACACACACACACACACACACATTGTGAAAGTGCAGATTAGAGCTTTAAGATGGAGTAAGATGCTGGCATGCCACACACACACACAGAGTATATGAACATGTCATTAGTGCTGACTCGTCTCGCTGCAGAGCTCAGGTTAACCTCTCGCTGCCTCACAGAGGAGTGAATGTGCTGATTCTGGGTCGGCCCGTCGGGCTGCAGCTCTGAGGTTTCCTTCAGTTTATATTTTCCTCCCTCACAAACTGACGAACACGTGGAACGACGGGTTTTTTCCATTCAGAGTTTCCAACCAGCAGCCGCCTGTTTCCTGTCTGTGAAAGCAGCTGGGAGCCACACGGAGACATCTGCCGCCGTCTGACACCTCCGCGGTCCAACAGAGCGTCTGAAAACTGACTACACACACCTCGACACTGACTCTGATCAGGTTCGGTCCAACAGAGACACAGAGGAACATTCACTCACTGACCTCAGCTCACCTTTCAGTTTGGAAGATCTGGTCTGAATTTTAGTTTCAAACGTTCAAATAACATGAAGAGACAACAGTGATGATGTCACAGTCGTCATCTACTGAAGTTAGCATGCTAACAGCTAGCCTCCTGACAGCCTCTGTAGCTCAGAGGTGACAGTCTGACAGCCTGCAGGTTCAGTTCACTGCTGAGTCTAACAAGTCAACAACATAAACTCATAAATGTGAAGAAAGGAAATATTCTGACTCCTATTTTCATTATAAACAGAAAAATACAACCGTCCACCGTCTGAACTCAAGTTTCTGTCTCTGACTGAACTCAGATCAGTTTAATCTGCTTGTTAACTCATCGTCAAACTCACTTCATTCAGTCTGGACGTTAGGGATGGGCGATATGGACTAAAATATTTATCCCGATAATTTCTGGTATTTATCACGGTAACGATAAAAATGGCGATAAATAAACACCAATTCAGCCTAATCATTTTGACTATAAATCTATCACCAAAATAATAATAAAGGCTACTAAACTACATCAATTAAGTTCAAGCAGTACACCTGTACTGCAAAAATGTTTGTTGTTTTTCATTCGTTCATTTGTTAGGGCTGTCATTTTTTATTCGAAATTTCGTTCGAAAGTGGGGGGGAAGTTCTTATTCGAATGTAATGACCTGTTCGAAATCAAAATGTACAGTCTATTAGACCGTTTGAAGTAGTTTGCCTTGTGATCCAGCAGAGGGCGCTCTAAAACTTCACTATCAGCTTGACCTACTGCACGCGCTATTGACCCTTGACCTATCAATTCAGCTAGCGTTAGCTTATGTTGTTTGCTACGAAAATGCGACACAAGCGAGCAAAGCCGTCCTGAGCGGCGAACGACAACAAATCTGACCTCACCTGCTAGCTTGCCACCCACGTGAGGCAGCGGAGACTGAGGCAACACAGACGAGCGGAGCTGCCGAGCAACGTCAAGTGTACAACCTCGTCTGTGTGCTGCATGAATGTGATGTTAGACGGACTGTGAAGTTAATAAAATAATGAAAATAATGTCGTGCGGTGTCCAGATAATGGAGGTGGAGCCTTGTTGAGGAACGCGCTCCTCGCTGCCCGGCGTATCTGCTCCGCCTTCCGCCATTGGTGTCAATATTCCATACGTGTTGGGCTGCGAGTGTGTCGCGCGCTTACATACGGGAATTTATCGTTTTTTATCGTGGGGTGACATATTCTCACCGTGGGGAATGTTTTTGACGATATATCGTAAACGATAACATATCGCACATTCCTACTGGACGTCTCTTCTCGTCCTCGTCAGAGCTGCTGTAAATCACCTCTGTACTGAGTCCTCTGTCTTCACACTGAGTTCAGTCTCAGTCTGATGTCCAGCCTGGCTCACAACCGTTAACATGATCCACCCATCAACAGAGGCAGACCACAGGCTACTAGCTCCATGGCTAATTGAGCTAACTAGCTAAGTGTAGCTAGCTGCAGCCAGCAAAGAGCAGCAGTCGCCTGTTTCTCTGGTGATGTGCTGCCCCCTGCAGTTTTGGAGCTACCTTCGAATTCTGGCCATATTTCACAGATGAAACTTCAGTTCTGTAGAGTAACACAACTTACTGCACACTGCTACACAATACTGCACACTGCTACACGTTACTGCACACTGCTACACATTACTGCACACTGCTACACAATACTGCACACTGCTACACGTTACTGCACACTGCTACACAATACTGCACACTGCTACACGTTACTGCACACTGCTACACAATACTGCACACTGCTACACAATACTGCACGCTGCTACACGTTACTGCACACTGCTACACGTTACTGCACACTGCTACACGTTACTGCACACTGCTACACGTTACTGCACACTGCTACACAATACTGCACACTGCTACACAATACTGCACACTGCTACACAATACTGCACACTGCTACACGTTACTGCACACTGCTACACAATACTGCACACTGCTACACAATACTGCACACTGCTACACAATACTGCTTGTTCTTCAAGTCCGCTGATCAATAAAGACAGAAATATTGTGAATCACTGAATCTCCTCCAAACTGGGTCAAATCATCTCTTCCTGTTTTCATTCAGTCTCCATGTGCTCAGAGTCAAACTCTGCACACACACACACACACACACACACACACACACACACACACACGATTGTGTATCAGCTGATAAATCAATATCAGAGTTTTTTACTCCCTGTCGGTCTCAACATCGGCCCGAAGAACTGCGTATGGGTCGACTCTCGTCAGGACACCTCCACGCCGGCGGAGCCAACACACAGCTGACGGCTGCACAGAGCTGCAGCTGATCTCAACACAAACATCAACCACACACGAGTCCGATTCTTCAGATCGGCTGCAGGTTTTATTACAATACCTGAATGAAGTCAGTAAATGTGTCACACAGCTAAAAATACCTCAGTGTAGCTCCGCCCACACCTGCCATGACAGATGGGACCTGTGAGATACCTGAGCTGCCTGATGATGACATCACAGCTTCACATGTTGCAGCAGTAAAATTAAAATGTGGGCGTAAAACAAGATGTTTTCTTCAGGCTGGAATCAGCAGCTTCTTGTGCTTCACCTGCAGCGTCTGGAGGTGAACATGATGTCTGTTCTGGTGTCTGACTGGTTCAGACATCCACCGAGCAGAACCTCCTTCCACCGAGCAGAACCTCCTTCCACCGAGCAGAACCTCCTTCCACCGAGCAGAACCTCCTTCTAACGTTATTAAAGCAAAAGATCTGCTCTGGTGGGAACAAACCTGCTTCAGAGAGCCACAGAGGAGAACAGACTGGTCTGTGTGGACTGATGCTGATGATCACAGGAGGTCGGAGTGAAACGTTACCAGACAAAAGGAGGATTATCAGGACGAGCGAGGAAATCCACAGAGGCATAAAAATTAAAATAAAAGCAGCTGCCTGCAGCCGAACACACGGCGAGTATTCAGGTCATCGGTGGAAACGCGACTCTCTGCATCAGGTTACAGTCGGAGCTCCGTCTCAGCGGATTAACCTCTCTGTCTCTATTCAACATGTCTGTTTCCTCTGCAGCCTGTCTTTCCTCCCACCTCCATCCCTCCATCCCTCCATCCCTCCGTCCCTCCGTCTCCCTCTTTGTGTCCGACCGACCGACCGCTCGGCTCTTACCTCCCTCCCTGCGGCCTCGCCGTCTCCATCATCGCCGCATCCTCTTCCTCTCTGCAGCGTCACACCGACACACAGCAGCAGGATCAGTGTCACCACCACCCGCCGACCCCCCCACACACACACACACACACACACACACACACACACGCTTCCTCCCTCTCTGTTCCCCTAGCAACAGCACAGCAGCATCACACCTCCTCCAGCCCCGCCTCCCCCCCTCCTCCTCCCTCCATCCCGTCGACGGATAAATATTTCAGCATCAACTGAAGCGTGAGGAGCTGCTCCTCCCCCCGACCGAGACACTCAGCAGCCCCGTGTGTGTCTGTGTGTGTGTGTGTGTGTGTCTGTGTGTGTGTGTGTGTGTCTGTGTGTGTGTGTGTCTCTGTGTGTGTGTCTGCGTGTGTGTGTGTCTCTGTGTGTGTGCTCTGTGTGTGTGTTTCTGTGTCTGTGTGTGTGTGTTCTGTGTCTGTGTGTGTGTGTCTGTGTGTGTGTGTCTCTCTGTATGTGTGTATGTGTCTCTCTCGTGTGTGTGTGTGTGTGTGTGTGTGTGTGTGTGTGTGTGTGTGTGTGTGTGTCTGTGTCTCTGTGTGTGTGTGTGTGTGCGTCTCTGTGTGTGTCTGTGTCTGTGTGTGTGTGTGTGTGTCTGTGTGTGTGTGTGTGTGTGTGTGATAAATCTTACTACAACATTTTGAGCCACAACCAAAACATATTTTCCTTGTTATGTTCTGGATCTTTTGTTTTAGTCTTTAAATCTTTATATTTTATTTAGTTTATTTCAGTTATTGTTCAGAATTTGCTCGTTTCGTTGTCTCTTGTTGTTCTCAGTTGTGTATTTGTCGTGCTTCAGTCTCAGCTGACTGATTCAAACTGTTTTTAATAAGCCGCTGTAGAATCTGGACTTCTGCGGTTCTGTTTCACAGGTTTACTGTGTTCAAAGCAGGTCAAATACTAAACAGTCACTTCCTGTGTCTACGGGTCGGACTGAGGGACAAAAAGCCAAAAATAAAGAAAGTCAAAGAGAGACACCTGAGAAACAAAAGGTCCGGAGGAAGACGGGACAGAACCAGAGCCACTCAGGTCCAGTTCAGCTGACCGATAACAAGCCGCCCTGATGGACGGAGAGCCAGAGGGTCCAAACCAGAGGAAGCTGCTGCAGCTACTTCTCTTGGACTGAAGCTCGTCTGTGGGAGAAGAAACCGGATCACAGTCCGGAGACGAGACGACGTCACACAGCTGATGACACGCTGGACGCTTCACGCCGACGGAGACGAGCTCAGTGAGGAACAGCTGGTTCAGACAGGCTGAACACTGAAGCGTCCTGCAGGAGAGAGTCCGACCTGTCAGAGCTCAGTTTACATCATCAGAGGACGGATCTGGTTACGTAACTGTGATCTGACCGACAGACATGTAACAGGATTTTAATGTTTCACGTCATGTGATCGGACGCTTCACATTCCTCTGAGGAACCAGGACGCATCAGATTAAACCCGAACAAACCCACTCTCAAAGTTCCCATGAAGCCAGAACCCATGTTAAAGTCTCACACTACATCTCACCTGTCCTCCAGAACCAGACCCGAAACTACTTCAGTCACGAGATCTGACAGCTCTCACGTCTGAATCTCTGCTTCATGTCAGCTGGAACAAAGATCTGCCTCAGTGTTGAGTCCAGATCACTGTCAGACCTCTGACAGCCGCTGTCTTTACCTCCTCCACCAAACGTGTTCGGACACAGATGGAGTCCAGTCCGTCTGGAACCGGGTCTGACACCAGGAGTTTTACACCAGGAGCCTGATTAATGATGATGGGAGCTGATAAATACAAGTCTTAGTCGAGAAGAAGCAGTGAAGGAATCAAACCAACTATTCCAGCACTTTGCTTCAGTGCTGATCGGCTGTGACTCGCCACATCAGACACAGAAAACGAAGGACAGAAACAAAAAGCTGGATGTGGATTTTGTTTTTTCCATGAATGTAAGCGGAGGATTGATTTCTTGTGAGAATTAAAGCGTAAACTTGAACTCGTCTTCACGGAGGCGACAGACTTTAGTTTACTTTTGAATCTTCAGCTTCGAGCGTCGTCTGAATCGTTCTCTACGATCTCGTTCAGACTTCAGAGACGCGTCCGATCGTTCTGCTCGACAATGAACCTGTTATCAAACGTGTCTGAGTCATAGATCGGACCACCTGTTGCCATGGTTACCTGCAGGTTAATCAGCTCAGAGTCAGATCGGTGGTTAAAACCTTAACTTTGTTTGACGTGAGCAGACGGCTGTCAACCAATCAGAGAGCAGCATAAAACGATTGGACTTCCAGTGAAGTTTAATGTTTAGAGTTTAGTGTTTGTTTACTGCGACTATCAGAGCTGATAACGTTTTATCAGCTTCATATCTCAACACAACAACTGTAAGTACTCTGACCTTCTACTGAAGTAAAAGTAGGCTACTGATACAACACGTACAAATACTCCACTACAAGTGACTACAACCAAAGATTATCCAGGTCAACGGAGGAAAGTTCCTCCTGAGACTTATTTAAGTTACTGGATCATATCAGATAGAAGTGATGTTCAGATACTGAAGCTTCTGTCCTCATGTCTGATTTCATACGACGACAGCAGCTTCAGATCTTCAGCTCAGCCCTGAAACTTTAAAGGTCCATCAGTATTTCCAGTTTATTCATCTTCTACCTCTTTACACTTATCTCATATATCTGAGCGCTTCAGTTGCTGGTTAACTGCAGATTCAGATTTTACAGACAAAATCTGAAAAAGGCAGCAGGAGACTCATGAAGAGCAACAATCAGAGTTAAACTGCAGCGTTTGATCCGCCTGCAGACACAAAGACTGATCTTCTGGAGCTCAGACGGAGCTGAAGGAGGCTGACGGAGCTCCTCCCGTCGTCTCCCATCACACTGACACAATGACACGACAACAACGACACGGTTACACTTCTGTTTCTGATCCAGGGAACCAAAGAGTCACTCAGAGCTTCCTGTTCTCAAACACACTGAATTAAAACGCTGCAGAGCTCAGAGAGTGAAGAAGACGCAGCTGCAGTTCAGTCCGACTTCCCCTCAAAGCTTCGGATGTTAGCGGGAAACCTCACTGAAGCTTTGACGCCCTGAAGTGTGATTCAGGATTAGGGTTGCAAAAATCCGGGAATTTTCAAAGATGGAAACTTCCCATGGGAATTAACGGGAATTTATGGGAATAAACTGGGAATTTTCATAACTGAAGGTTGGCTCTTCATAGGGAACTTAAATATAGTTGGGGAAAGTATATTTTAGCATAATCTTGACTAAAACAAGCAAACACTTGAATATCCAGCCATTCCTCAGTCACATGCACATAGCACACTGCTTCCTGCATGGCTACTGAGGCCACGCCCCCTACAGGCACTGTGCACGCCTCCATCACCTGTACAGATGATTTCTAGAAGACTGGACCACACTTTGAGCCCAAAGCACAAGACTATTGAAGGCACACATTTGAGCCTGTGGACGACACAAAATTAAGTAAATTTTGATGATATTATGGGGAAATATATTTATTAAACGTTTAACCCTCTGGGGTCGACGATGCACCGCGCGTCCAAATCACGTGACCGCTTTAAGACGACGGAGCAGCGAGATGCAGCCTCACTGATTCTCCGTTTCAACTTGTGGCGAAAGTGCGGACTTCAAACTATATACCAGTTTTTAAATTGTGTTGATAGGCCGAGTAAAACCGGACTTGTGATAAATGATGTGCGCGACGCTTTTCGCGAATATTGCCGTCACGTTTGGTGTTTGGTGCAGGAAGAAACGGTAAAAACAGAAAACTTTTCTCAGTAACGTGTCCGCAAACAGGAAGTGCTTGCAAGCAAAAAAACACGTGATACCCCCTTTCCTATTGGTGGAAAAAGCCACCACATCAACCAATCACAAAATTATATGGCAAATCAAGTTGTGGGGAATATTTCCAAAATTCCCCAGCTTAACTTCCCATGGAAATTTACCGGAAACTTACGCCCCTTTGCAACCCTATTCAGGATTCAGTCCTACTGATGTGTACTCGAGTAAATGTACTTTCCCTCAGTGTTTCTCAGCAGCAGCTTCACTCCTGCTGTTTCTCTGTAACTTGTTGTAAAAACAAAAGTTCAGATTTTCTGTTACGTCGCATCAGGATGAATCATTCAACATTTCTGACAATGAAAACACACAGAGCTTCCTCCAGACGACTTGTAGCTCTGTTCAGAAATAGTTATGTAAAACAGATTGGGGGGATTTTGTCGGTGGTCCTGTGTGAAACCAACAACCTGAGTATCTGAGAACCGCTCAGCTCAAACTAAATCACAATGAACCGGACTTCTCCTGGAGGTTGGTCGTGGAAACCAGCAGCAGACCGGCTGCATCAGGACGAGCACACATCGTGATGTGGATGCTGAAAGGATATTTAACGCAGCCCTGAACCTGATCTCCATCTCCTCACCTGGACTCCCGTCCTGCTGTCAGCGATGTTACGCATGCTGCCGCCTCCTCGCCTCCGCTTCCCTTCGGTTCTGCCTTTCCTCGGTCCTCTGCGGTCCAAACTCTTCACCGGATCGTCTCCACCTGCCCAGCCCTCAGGAACACCTCCATCCCCGGGACGAGCCTCGGAGCTCCTGCTGGGCTCCACCGTCTTGCTGTTCCAGCTCTTGAGGAGGCTGTGGAGGGTCAGGACGGCCAGGGTGCACAGGACGTACATGACCCCAGATCAGATCGACAAAACTGCTCAGACCGAAGGTTTGAGGAGGTTCAGCTTCATCGTATCCGTCGCGTCCAGGTGAGCGCTGCTGCAGGCGTCCAGGTTACATCCTCACAGTCTGTTGGAATCTAATTCTTCCTCTGAGCCGAACAGACTCATCAGCCCAGTTTTAATCCTGCTGCTGTGTTCAGTTTGTATAATCCTCCCTCTGCCTTTGCTTCTGAACGTCACCTGCTTCACCTCTGTCCTGGATCCCGCCCCGTCACAGTCCACATTAGATTTCCACGGAGCTGATAAAAACCTGGACCTTGTCCCGACCTCACTGCTGCCGTCGTCACGTCCACAGTTACCTGACAGGTAACCAGAGCCGGCAGGAGGCAGCTTCAGTTCCTCTGCGTAACTCAAGACGCTCTCGACTTACAGCGCTCAGCACACCGACGTCTTCACGTCAGTTCAACCCTCCGAGTCTCCGTCAGATACGATCAGAGTTCAGAGTGAATCCACAAAACTCTCACGTGATCAAACTGATGTGCAGACTTTGTAAAGTCGAGTCTGATCTGTCAGTTCACAGTTAAAGAGAGAAGTCAGCTGGTAGAAACTGAGTGTGATCTCTGATGTTTAACTGAGAAAATAAGAACTGAAGCAAAAACTATTTCAGCTGGATTCTGATTTGTTTGATTCAACGACTCATCAAACTTTGCTTCTTCACCTGAAGATCTAGTTTTTTCAGAGCTCCAGAACAGAACAAGATAAAACAGACTTTATCTGTGTTCTTGCTCAGAAAGTCGCCCCACAGCAGATAAAACTGTCCTGAAGGGTTCGAGCTGTAACACTGGAGCTTCAGCTGCGTCTCTGCAGTGATGTTTCAGTTCTCAGTATCTCTACGTCACTGCAGAAGTTTTGATTCAAAGTGATTAAAATCAGGAAACATCTGATCCAAGAATCCAAGAAGAAGAAAACACGATGCTGCAGACTCTGACGCTCGTCATCCAGGAGTAAGAATCCAGATCCTCCGTTAACTTTTCCTCCATGTTCGCTCGACTGGCGTCCTCCTGGAGTTTTGTCTCTGTCCTCTCGCTGGTTCGTTAGCTCGTTAGTGGAGTCTGCGCTCTGATTGGACGAGCAGCGGGTCCAGAACAGAACTGTAACGACCCGTCACGCTCGTCTCTCTCTGTCCCGTTATCCTCAAACACTCAAACAGATTAAAGCGGCGGCAGGTCAGCTCTTCACCTCCATCAGAGAGAGAGAGAGAGAGAGAGAGAGAGAGAGAGAGAGAGAGAGAGAGAGAGAGAGAGAGAGAGAGAGAGAGAGAGAGAGAGAGAGAGAGAGAGAGACAGAGAGAGAGAGAGAGAGAGAGAGAGACAGAGACAGAGAGAGAGAGAGAGAGAGAGAGAGAGAGAGAGAGAGAGAGAGAGAGACAGAGAGAGAGAGAGAGAGAGAGAGAGAGACACAGAGAGAGAGAGAGAGAGAGAGAGAGAGAGAGAGAGAGAGAGAGAGAGAGAGAGAGAGAGAGAGAGAGAGAGAGAGAGAGAGCCCTCCACTCTGTGTGCACCTCTCTCGCCCCTCCCTGTCCCCGACCATCTGTTGGTGCTGCAGGATAAAACTCGCCGCTCGCTGATGATGTAACACGATGATGATACTCCATGATGCATCACATCATCTGAGTCAATATGTAAACCCGTGTGAACACTCCAGTCGATGTCACTTTCATTCACATGCTTTTATTATTCTTGCTTTAATGTTTCGTTGCTGTGTTGCCTTCATGCACACTTTATATTCTCATAACTCTGTTTTTGTCCGTTAAACATTTTAAACGTCTTTTACGTCCCGTCAGTGATTTATTGTTGCACTTCCACAAAGTTGAGTTGAACAAAACGAGCAGCAGGTGGAGACGTCCTGTCACACAAAGAGTCACTGGATCCTACATTTCCCATAATGCAACTGGATAAAATCTTCTAAAACAGCCTCCCTGCCTGTTTCCAAGGACTAATATTCACCCAACACACGATCTTCTCTCTCAGATCTGAAACAAGGAACATCCTCTCCTCCCTCCACGCTGGTGAAGTCACCTGAGGTTCTGCAGTCCACAGAACATTTCTGGAGCTACACAGTAAAACAGAGTTGCAGAGGTAGAGTGTATACCTCCGCCAAGCCCAGCAGTCCACTCTGGTCCTCACTCATCAGTACAGTCACTTAAAAACAGCTGAATATTTCATCAAGAGTCATGCAGTTAACAGAAATGTCAAGAAAACGTCACTAACACACGAGTTAGAAATGATTCCTGCCTCCTGCTGGAGATCTGGTCAGTAGAACCAACCGACCACTCGTCTCCAGAACCACTGAGATCCAAATGTAATTTTAATTTGAAAACATGTTATTGATTAAGTTGAATCTTTAAGTGTTGCACCTCGTCTGTACGAGCTTGACCCTGAATCACCAAATCTGTCTGAGAGGAGCCACAAGAAACTGTTTGAACAAGGGAAAGCTCCTCAAAAATACTTGGAATGTGATTGGTTGAGACTTCGGCCTGTAACCGTCCATCACAGACTAACTCCAACCAATCACATCATCCACAGTCGGAGCTCCACCAGCTGAGTCAGCTGTTTGAAACAGAAGGACGAAACTCCACCCGACCTTCATCATCATGGACGGAGGAGATGATGACTGACTTTACTTTGTTGGGTGAACTGCTCCTTTAACCACAGAACTGAATGTCAGCTCACATTCAGGAGGAACAGCAGCTCCTCCGTCTGAGGAGGCGCTCAGGTGGACCCACGATCAGGACCAGGTGTCAGACCAGGACCAGGTGTCAGATCAGGACCATGTGTCTCTCTGGAGCTACAAACTGTGTTCTCTGTTTGATCTGGACGAGTTGGACCACAGCCTCACTACGACTCGTGTCCTCCTGGTCACAGTTGACCTCATTGCTCAGTGTCCTGGAAACCTGGACCGGCCCGCGAGGACACGGGACAGCCGGGGCTGCTGGGAACTGGACTGAAAGGGGCTGACAGTTTGAATCACAGCCAGTGAATCGAGATGCACGGACCCGTCCAGGACCTCACTGTACACAGCCGACCCGTCCTACTGTACAACAGAGCCGGGACTGTTTCTGGAGACGGTTCTGCAGGGACAAAAGGGGACGTTTACAGTCCACCGACCACTTTCAGGGTCCTAACGAGGGGGGCGGAGTCACAGCAGGACGCGCTCGCTTCACACTCAGGATGCAAAACAGTCAGAGTCACATGGCACCAAGAGTCCAACCCCCGAAGCTCGAGGAGGTCCGACAGCTCACAGGGAGAGTCTGAGGGTCCTGGACAAGGTTCCCTGAGAAGGTGTTGGGAGATGAACCAGAGATGTGACAGTCGACTCATTGATTAGTCGATTAGTTTGTCTGGTTCTGCTTTTCTTGACAATAAATAAGAGTTTGGAGATAAAATCTGAAGGCGTCACTTTGAGACGAAACTATTAATCAGTTTGTCCTGACGACAATAACTATAACAGACTGATTCATGGACATGAAAGTCAGACGGATTCATTTCAGTTGGCAGGTCCGAGGCTGCTCAGGTGTGTCCAGCTCCACCTGAACACCCTCCTCCGTCTCCTCAGACCTGCAGCCGACCTGCCGACTCCATCAAACACTAACTGATAACACACAACCCAATAAAGAGTTCCAGAGAAGGTAAACATGGGCTGTGTCCCGTTAATGTCTCACAGACCGATGAGTCAGTGATTGAGGTGAAGGTGTGCTGCTGCAGGTGTGTATCAGGTGTGTATCAGGTGTGTATCAGGTGTGTATCAGACGTGTATCAGGTGTGTCAGTGGCTGTAAGAGGCTCAGACCTTCTGGATTACAGCAGATTACTGAAACATGTTCCTCTCTGCAGCGTCTCCTGAGACACAAAATGTCTCCTCAGTTTCATCGACCACAGACCTGTGTGTGTGTGTGTGTGTGTGTGTGTGTGTGTGTGTGTGCACGCAGGGAGAGGTGTGTGTGTGTGTGTGTGTGTGTGTGTGTGTGTGTGTGTGTGTGTGTCACTGCT
>CM077784.1:38453584-38461084 GCA_039737535.1 Lagodon rhomboides | reverse complement strand
CCACACGACCCGGCGAGAGTCATTCTGCATCCTGTCCTCCATTTAGTTTCATGCTCCCTTCAGGATGAACCGTAACGACTCTGATGACTTTTCATCCAGCGCCACCATCAGGTCAACATGATGAGGACGCTGTCGGGATTCTGCTAATCCCTGATTCAATTTGATTTTCATGTCAAGGTCACGAGTCCGATACGATTTAAACATTCAAACAGAGTTCTGACATCATCAGACTGTCACATGTGGATCAGTACCAACAGGTTGTTGGTTTAATGACCTGACAAACTCATCTTTAAAATGATATAAAGAACAACATACAACAACAACAACAAAAATAATCATCCATCAGCAGCTTTCAGCGACTCAAATATAAACTACAAGAGAGAAATTCAGTTTGTTACGAAGTTCAGTTTCCGAAATCCGTCCAGAGTGAACCCTCCTCACAAACATCAAGAAAGGATCTCTGAGTTTCCTCTGGTACCAGTCAGCTGATCGTCTGAGCCTGCAGGCTAATGCTAAGCTAGCTGCAGGCTAATGCTAAGCTAGCTGTGATGTCAGATGAAGCCTTCAATGTGTTCAGTGACTGAATTAGAAAAGCTGATTTCTACTGACGGCCTTCCGAACACGCTACACTGGAACGGTGAGTGTTAAACCTCAGGATGTTTGTTTGTTTGTTGTTTGTTTGCAGCAGAGTCATTAGTCTGCTCGTTGTAATTAAGATGTTCATCAGGCTCTGATCACAGTGAATCACGACTCCAATCAAACACAAACTCTCCCTCCTGGATCTCTCGTCTCCTCACACTCTTCAGTCTGCAGCTGTTCCCACGGCGTCACACCGACGTCCCTCCTCTCAATCTGATTATGAAGCAGTGAAATCACATTTCCTCAGATAAAAGGAAACCTCGTGCTGCTGCGCTCTGCTCTCATCAGACCGACTCGACTTCTGACCGCAGTCACAAACTCTGACACAACAAGAGGAACGCGAGAAAAGACTCAAAGCTGCAGGTTCACCGGCCGACATCGACCCTGAGCTCAGTTAATGTTTAACCGTCAGACGGCTGCCGGCGTGTTTGAGTTTGATCACGGAGAGCAGAAACAGCTGAACAGAGGCGCTTTAATCAAACACCAACACGTCGCAGGGCCACAGTGAGCAGCCTGACGACGGGAGAGTTAAACAACTGAACTGCTTATCAGAGAAACGTCACGGCCTGCAGACTGAGAGGAAGGAGGAGGAGGGAGGAGGAGGGGGGAGGAGGGGGGAAGGAGGAGGTTGAGTCTGGAATGTAACATGAGGCCGGACGACCTGCTAACTGAACCATTAGCCGAGCTGCTCCTGTCAGCAGTTACATGTTTGTTCTTCCAGTGTACAACATCTGACACACAACACTGATGATGTCTGACGGACAGGAGTCAGGATCTGTGAGTCCAAATGATCATTTCAACATTTAAACTACAAACATAAAAAATAAAAATGAGTTCCCTGGATGTATCTGTGGATCTGTACGACGTCTGGATCCAGCCTGAGAAGCTGTTCAGCAGCACATGAAGCCAGAACATCGGACCTTCCTGCATAAACACGACCTGATGTACGGATTCATACGAACAGAGTCGTCATATCACCAGAAAAACTGAACAACTGTGACTGTAGCGTCTGTTAGCTTGTTAGCTCAGTTAGCTGTGCAGATAGCCAGACTACCAGGGTGCTTACACTGCTATCAGAACACGCTGGGCTTTCACACCCGAGGCTAGCTGGTTAGCATGCTAACTTCAAAAGATTTCTCACAACACAGAACATCAGAAGTTATTTCTTCATGTTGTGTTTTAGTTTTGTTTGATGTTTTGAACTGAGATTCTTACATATCGCACCTTTAAAGGTTTAGATAACAACACGATGCTAACGATTCCTGAACGAGTCGGAAACATCAGGCGAGTCACAGTTCAGACACTCGCTGACTAAAGAAACTCAGAACCAGACGGAAGAACTCAAGTTATTTCTGCTTCCTGTCAGTGGAACGACCCGTCTATCCTCAGTGACGTGGCCGCTCGGACTCACACACACACACACACACACACACACACACACACACACACACACACACACACACACACACACACAGAGGAGGAAAAAAAGCTGCAGACAAAACCAGAATTATTTATAGAAGATCTGCTGCTGGAGCGGTCGGTCCGAGCAGACACACCCAGAACCAAACACACTGATGTTACTGTCATCATCAGAGCCGTGACTCAACCCACAACACTGCACACACACACACACACACACACACACACACACACACACACACACACACACACACACACACACACACACACACACGTCGGGTTAATCGTTAAAAGTTTAGTCTTTGGATCAGAATCAGGACCAGGTTCTAATTAGGCGTGTGATTAAAAAGGAGCCACACATGTTCAACATCTGCTTCTGGAAGTTTTTAGCTCCACAGTATCTGACAGTTCAGTCAACAACAGAAAACTCCTCAGAGTCACAAACAGCTGCTGGACACAGGAAGTGAGCTGCAGAACCAGAACCAGGAGCCCAAACAGGCTGAAAAGCTCATCTCATTGTTTACAGCCATCTAAAACAGTCAACTGTGAAGAAATGAGTCCAAATACATAAAAGATAAAGAACAGCAGCCACACTACAGCCAACAGCAGCACCAGACTCCCTTTAGAAAAGTGTCAGTTTAGTGAGTTGTTGAGTTGGAGACACTTTATAAACTCTGTGAAACTCTGTCTCTGACTCATTCTGCATTATTTGGACCTTCTTGTGAATTCAGCAGATGTTCTACATGAACTTCTTTCTGTCTTTGAGTAGAAACATGGAGTCTGTTTGTCCCAGTCATTTCAACACATGAATGTTATCAGTCTTCTGGATTATTAAAAATCAGTAGGGGCAACACACTGATGGAGCTCTGATAAACACACTCACACTACACTACACACTACTACACACACACACACACACACACACACACACACACACTAACAGACTGAAACTCATCATGTTTATATTTCAGCCTTTATGAATCTTCTCAGCTGTTGGACAGTTTGAAGACAATTATCAGTCAACACCGATATTATCCTGCCCTGCTGTCCCATCACCATAGAAACACAAACACGTGTGCGTGTGCGTGTGCGTGCTCGCTGACAGGCCAGGTGAGCTCGCGGCTCTTTGTTGAGCCCTGAAAGGCTCGCGGGCTGTGGAAGCTGCTGGACGCCGCACAAAGAGGCGCGAGGTGAATCAATCTGCTGCGCGACACTTTCACTGGTTCATTTAAAGGACAGCGAGCAGCACGCGGCGTCACCACGAGCCCAGCCCGGCCGGAGCCGCTCGGAACACACGAACCACAAGTCTGAGGAGCCCGAACTTTCCTTACCTCTGGTCCCGAGCAGCGCCTCCTCCTCCTCCTCCTCCTCCTCCTCTCCTCGCCTCTCCCTGGCAGTAAACTTCCTCCAGTGTCTCTCGGATAAAGAGTCCAGGTGTTAAACCGTCAGCTGAAGTGACACGCGGGCAGTATGAGCCGGCAGTGCGCGGTGTTCTGCGGGTTTGTGCGGTGTTTGTGCGGTGGAGGAGCCGTGTGTCGTCCCGCCGCTCAGCTGCTCGCCGCCGCTGTCTCTGTGCTGCCTTCACGGACCGTCCGACATGTGGGGACTCAGAGGGTTCAGCGCGCATGAGCGGGAAAACAACAAGAACATTTATAGAGACGAGGGCGGGACCGAGGTGTGACACATGGAGGCCGAGGGACGAGCGAGAGTCCTGCAGGGACACGATCACTGAGGCTCCACCAAGTCTTAATATAATAATAATAATATACAAATAAATCTTTAAAGCTGCAATATGTTAGAAATCTGTCAGAGTCTCATAAAGTTTGTGGCTGGACCGGACGGGTCAGCAGATACTGCTCAGTGATCAACAGAACAATAATACGGATGAGACCATGTGACCATCAGCAATAATGCACTTTTTAAATAACATACATTTTAAATAATATACATATATAATAATAATATACATTTGTCGCCTCCCAGTGGTCGTCTCAGAAATGACATCAAAGCAGCCCACACACACACACACACACACACACACACTGTGGTTAGTGTCAGCAGACATGTTTCTTCTTCTTCTTCTTCTAATCAGCGGTGGTGATGACGCTTCCTGTTCAGCTCTCAGCTCTGCATTGTTTCTGTTTTGCCGCCTTTTCTTGTTCTGTGTCTTTCCTCTCAGCCTCAGAGACACAATGAGAGCTTCCTCTCTGCTTCCTCCGGCTTTTCCTGCATTTTTATGTGGGAGGTGTTCTGAGTCCAAACCCGGCAGCTGTGTCTGTCTCAGGCAGCTCAGCTGAGCAGCACCGCCCAGCAGCAGTTACTGACAGTTACTTTATAATGATATTCACTTTATAATCGCAGCATTTTGTCCTTCAGGAACATGTGAGGAAGGTTTCAGTCTCCGATGATGATGAAGATGATGATGAAGATGATGATGTCATGCTTTACAGACATGATGACACTGATATTATCTCCAGTGTCTTTATGTATAAAATGTGCAAAGTGTAAATAAAAACCGGTGGATGTAAACTTACCATCAACCAGCCTTCACCATTTACACTCCATTTATGAAAGCAGAAACATGTTATTGATCTAAACATGTCACATGTTACAAAGACACTAAACAGGAACAATATAGGCTCCTTCTTTGTCCCCGTGGAGAAAGTCCCCAGACTCCCTTAACAAATGTGTCAGTTTAGTGAGTTGTTGAGTTGGAGACACTTTATAAACTCTGTGAAACTCTGTCTCTGACTCATTCTGCATTATTTGGACCTTCTTGTTAATTCAGCAGATGTTCTACATGAACTTCTTTCTGTCTTTGAGTAGAAACATGGAGTCTGTTTGTCCCAGAGATGGACGGGTTTGTTTCATACAGAGCAGGAAGTGACATCACAGCACAGGTGGTCAGTCAGACGCAGGTGAATGAAGCTGTGAGCTGACAGACAGGTCTAAACTCACACTCTGACCCGTTATAACCTCAGCTGACTGAATCGATGGTCACACACACACACACACACACACACACACACACACACACACACACACACACACACGATCCTGAGTGACCTGGAAACCAGCAGAGTGGAATCATTAAACGTCGTTAGAGTCCGTCTGTGTCGGGCCGAGTGATCGAGCGGTCGATGGTGGAAACAGGAAACACACGACAGGATCACAGCTGGGTGTTCACAGCCTCGTCAGAACAGAACCTCTACAAGAACTTCACACGTCTACGTCACTGTAACACATCTAAATCAGAATCAGTCCACAGCGAGTCAGTGGCTGCACAGCAGAAGCGAAGGACTCTGGGAAACTGAGTTTCAAATATCACTTTGGTAAAAGTTAAAGTCAGCTGTAAGAATCGTCTCTGATATTAAATGTATTTCAGTATCAGTGAAGCGTCTGTCTGTCTGCACACTGTGTGTCAGATTATCACAGCTGATATTTTATTTCTGGTCATTTTAAAATGTTACTCTGCAGCTTTTAATCTGTAAAGTAACTGAACCAACTACATCAGAGCTGATGATAAATGATGTAGTGGAGGTGCAGTAGTGTAGTAGAAGTAGCAAGAAATGGAAAAATACTCAAGTACAAATATCTCAGAAATGTACTCGAGTACATGAACTCAGTCACATTAATGGAGACTCTTCATGTGAAGCAGAACATCTGTGGAGCTTCTCAGTAAAACATCTGGTCTGAACTGAAGCGGCTGCAGAGGATGAGGACGAGGATCAGCAGGATAATGACTGAAGGTGACTGTTTGGGTGAACTGCTCCTTTAATTCAAACACAGAGGTAAAAAACTACAAGCACATCAGAACTAAAGATGTTCTGTGTCGTCTGGAGGAGGTAACATGTGCCAATATCAACATCAATACATCATGTTTACACACAGTTTCCATGGAGACTAGTGCCGACGGCTGCGAGGACAGTCGTCTCCTGGCGCTCCGTCCTCGCAGCCTCGGCAGGACGCACTAAGACGCGAGCAGCAGACGCTCAGGAGGGAAACGAACAGCAGAAGAAGAAAATTCTATTAAAAAAATATCTGTGAGATGTTTGAGCTTTTTGCTGACTGGTGTTTTCAGTCACATTTCATCCACCAGAGAAGAAGAACCAGCCGGACACAGACCAGAATGCACTGGGGTTTGTCCTCCTCCTCTCTCCACCTCCACCTGACACCCACCAGGTCGCTGAAAGGCATTCTGGGAAGCAGAATCTGTCCCGTCAGATCACTCCTCCCCTGTCGTCTTCTTCTTCTCCTCCTCCCCCTCCCCATGCGTCACCTCCACACTGAGCACCTCCTCTCCCTCCTGGCGTGGCGTCATCCTGATGAGCACCGAGCTGTCGGCGGTCTCCGTCACGGTGTCGTCATCGTCCCGAATCAGAGCGCGAGGGATCGGAGAGCGGCGGTGCGTCGGGGAGGGAGGAGGGACGGAACCCTGGGAGGGACAAAAGGGATGGAGGGAGGAGAACGTGAGGAAGAAGAGTGGCTGAATCTTTCTTTCTTTCTTTCTTTCTTTCTTTCTTTCTTTCTTTCTTTCTTTCTTTCTTTCTTTCTTTCTTTCTTTCTTTCTTTCTTTCTTTCTTTCTTTCTTCCTCCAGAATAAAACTTCCTTCCCTTCAACAAAAGGCTTTATTCTAACGTCAGTCGTCATCTCTTTGTTTTATGTGATGCTGTTCGTTCAAACTGAATCTTTGGATCCGGAGGATTAATAATAAAACTGATCACTGAAGTCTGATCACATCTGTGTTTGTAACTGTTTCACATTCGTGTTCAGGAACAGCTGGGACAAATCCTGCTGATTCTACCTTTAACTTTAATAGTCTTTGAGTTATATTAATATGACGTGAGCTTCAGTTAGCTTTGACCACAGATGTCCTTCAGAGGGAGACTTTTTACTCTGATACTCTGAGGACACGTCAGAGCCTGTACTCTATTACTTTACTGGAGTAAACAAGCTGAATCAGTACTTCTACTTTTACCAGAGTCTGTTTGTACACAGGTACCTGAACGTCTCCTGGAGGACAGACTGCACATGAACTGATCTAGTTATTGTCTCGTTAGTAATTCCAGTATCATGACGACGAGACACATTAATCAACGTTAGCTACATTTAGCTTCAGTTCTAACACTAATTGATGACACTAACACAAACACACGGTCAGGCTCAGAGCAGATGCTGTCTCACCTCTGTGTCCTCAGACTGTTTGTAGGTTTCTCTCAGTTTGGCGAAGGTTCCCTCGATCCCTGACACTTCGGTCACCTTCAGAGCCGCCTTGAACATCTTGGGCGTGTCCGGTCTGGGCGGGATCACCTGGATCGCCTCTTTACCTTCCTTCTGATCGGGCTTTGCGTCCTTCGTCAACATTGTCCTGCACAGACACACAGAGACACAGAGACAAGTTAGATCCAGAACGAAGAGCTCAAAAACATCCACAGACGACA
>CM077784.1:38358584-38448584 GCA_039737535.1 Lagodon rhomboides | reverse complement strand
CGTTTTGGTTTCTGTCTCACCTTGAATCTCTCGGTGGTCATGTAGTTTTCTCTCATGTCCTTTTTGTCGCACTGAAATGAAAATGTTTCAGGTTACAGACGTCGTTTGTGCTCAACTTAAATCCAGAAACAGATTCTTTATGAGACGTCTCTTGAGGACACTGACCACGATGTCTCCTCCGCGGACGAACTGCAGTCTGGGCTGGAAGACGAGGATGTCGGTGATGTAGACGAGGTCGCAGGTGTAGTCGGCCAGCAGCCACAGGTGGATGTTCTCGGGGGTTTGGTAGGGAAACGCCCAGCGGACCGGGATCAGCCACACGTTCCAGTTCCAGGCCGCCACCACGAAGAAGAGCCAGATGACGTAGATCAGATCTGAGGGGACGGACACACATCGGGTCCAAACATAGAAAGGAACTGAGTACATTTACTCAAGTACTGTGCTTAAGTTCAATTTGGAGGTGTCTTGATATCGCGATATATATCTCGATATATATCTTGATATCCACCTAAATGCTGGACCGGGTGACAAAATCAAATATCACAATATTTTGAAGTTGTTCTTTCAGTTTCGAAGCTTAAATATCGACCTTTTATATGAAAATCGATCTGGATTATCGGATGTGTGGATATTTCTGTATCGATCTGCACACGTCTGCTGCTCACCGGTGTACGGGTCGATGCTGGAGGGGAACCGGTACTCCACGATGACCCGGAGCCAGTCGGGCAGCACGGGAAGTTTGGGCAGTTTTGGTGGTCTGGGAATTTTTACCGGTTGTCCCAAAATCTTAAAGGGGAGCTCGAAATCCTTCTGCTCCTCCTCTTCTTCTTCTGCTGCTGCAGGAGCTTCGTCCTTCTTCTCTTCTCCTGCTGGAGGAGGAGGAGGGGGAGGAGGAGGAGGAGGAGCAGCTGAGGGCTCCTCTTCCTCGGACTCGTCCGGGTCCACCAGTCGCTCCCGTTGGCGCTCTGTCCGACCTTTGAAGAGGCCGACCAGCTGGTTCAGACGGTCCTGGATCACCACGCTGCCCACGCTGGCTGCTGACAGAGGACGAGTGCTGGAGGAGGACAGGACGGAAAACATGGAGGACGGAGGAGACGGAGGTGGAGCACAAAGTGTGTGTGTGTGTGTGTGTGTGTGTGTGTGTGTGTGTGTGTGTGTGTGTGTGTGGTGCCTCTCACCTGTCCTCCGCAGTCAGCAGGTCTCCCTGATTGATCCTCGTCAGCTCCTCCTCGTCCTCGTCTGCAGACAGATCACCTGCCGGGCTGAGGGGACGACATCATGACGTCAGACGCTGCTCTGAGATCAGCTCCTAAAGCTTCTACATGTTTTCATCCTAAACGTGGACTCAGTTATCAAGCCTCTCTCGAGGCTGTTGTTTACTGAAGTCAGCTTGGTTGTGTTGTTTGTGTTGTTTGTGTTGTTTGTGTTGATTGTGTTGTTGTTTGTGTTGTTTGTGTTGTTGTTTGTGTTGATTGTGTTGTTGTTTGTGTTGTTGTTGTTGTTGTTGTTTGTGTTGATTGTGTTGTTGATTGTGTTGTTTGTGTTGATTGTGTTGTTGTTTGTATTGTTGTTCGTGGTGTTTGTGTTGTTGTTTGTGTTGTTTGTGTTGATGTTTGTGTTGATTGTGTTGTTGTTTGTGTTGTTGTTGTTGTTTGTGTTGATTGTGTTGTTTGTGTTGTTTGTGTTGATGTTTGTGTTGTTTGTGTTGTTGTTTGTGTTGTTTGTGTTGATTGTGTTGTTGATTGTGTTGTTTGTGTTGATTGTGTTGTTGTTTGTATTGTTGTTCGTGGTGTTTGTGTTGTTGTTTGTGTTGTTGTTTGTGTTGATGTTTGTGTTGATTGTGTTGTTGTTTGTGTTGTTGTTGTTGTTTGTGTTGATTGTGTTGTTTGTGTTGTTTGTGTTGATGTTTGTGTTGTTTGTGTTGTTGTTTGCGTTGATTGTGTTGTTTGTGTTGATGTTTGTCTTGTTTGTGTTGTTGTTTGTATTGTTGTTTGTGTTGATGTTTGTGTTGTATGTGTTGTTGTTGTTTGTGTTGAGTGTGCGGTGACATTAGTGGTGTCTGTTGACACTTTGAGTTTTTCATATAAAGAAAAGGATGAAATTAAATGAGATCAAAATAAACTTAAATATATAATTAGAAATATCAGTGAAACTAAAAATGTAAAATGAAATCAGAACTTCTCCGTGTTGGATCTTTCGGCGCACCCTCCAGGTGAAACCATGACCTGACTGTTACCTGGGCTTTGGCTGCTGCTGGACGGATCCTGGATCTGGGGTGGTGATAATCTGAGGGATGTTCAGGCCGTCCTGATCCACACCCTCCACCTTCAGCCCCGGAGCTCCACCCGAACCTCCACCTGAACGACAGAGCGGGAAAAAAACAACAACTGTTGGACGACAGGAAACACGCTGATATCTGAAAATACTGCAGCACAGTTCATCATGGCTGTGAATCATAATCAGTGTTTAATAAATGTCTGGTAGTTATTAAAGCTTGTTATTGCGGACTGAAGAATAAAGAGACTGAAGAAGACCAGAGGAAGCTGAAAGCTCTGACAACCTGCTGAACGCAGGTTGTCAGAGCTTTCAGCTTCTTCTCGTGGTCTTCTTCAGTCTCAGAATCCATCTGGACACGTCTCACAGATGATCTCCTACAAGTCAGGCGACTCTTTTATTTTAGAATCAGTTCTGAAAATGATTGGTGCAGAAACTTTGCTGCTCAATGCTGCGTTCAGGTCGTGTTGGAGTTAATATATTTATATTAATGTGTACCATGAACACCGGACTCCTCGTATTCATGTCAGACACTCTTTGTTTGTCGTTTCTGTGGTCGTATTCACAGAACCATCCTGAGAACCGTCTCAGAGCCGACCGGGCTGATGTTAGATGGTAGTCCCTGCTAAGACCTGGTGTAATGATGAATATTATCTTATTAAAACTCTGTTGAATAAACTGTAAGCTGTTAGAAGTCTGTTGTCGGAGCTGATGCTTCATAAGAAGACCGTCCTGGGTTTTTGGATCCTGGTCGTGACGGGCCTCACCGTGGGAGCTGCTCGACCCATCAAACATGAACATTAGGACAGCTAAGTTCTGAACCCGGTCCCGGCACCATCACTGCTCAGAGAGTCGCTGTGTTCATGAGAAGACGGTTTCATGTTCTGATCATTTCTGTCATCATTGTGTTAGAGTAGGGTTTGTGTCTCAGCTGTTTGTGGTGATGTCACTGTGTCCCTCTGATGTCACTGAGTCCCTCTGATGTAACTGAGTCCCTCTGATGTCACTGAGTCCCTCTGATGTCACTGAGTCCCTCTGATGTAACTGAGTCCCTCTGATGTCACTGAGTCCCTCTGATGTCACTGTTTCCCTCTGATGTCACTGTGTCCCTCTGATGTCACTGTGTCCCTCTGATGTCAGAGTCCCTCTGATGTAACTGTGTCCCTCTGATGTCACTGTGTCCTTCTGATGTCACTGTGTCCCTCTGATGTCACTGAGTCCTTCTGATGTCACTGAGTCCCTCTGATGCAACTGAGTCCCTCTGATGTCACTGTGTCCCTCTGATGTCACTGTTTCCCTCTGATGTCACTGAGTCCCTCTGATGTCACTGAGTCCCTCTGATGTCACTGTTTCCCTCTGATGTCACTGTGTCCCTCTGATGTCACTGTGTCCCTCTGATGTCAGAGTCCCTCTGATGTAACTGTGTCCCTCTGATGTCACTGTGTCCTTCTGATGTCACTGTGTCCCTCTGATGTCACTGAGTCCCTCTGATGTCACTGAGTCCCTCTGATGTAACTGAGTCCCTCTGATGCAACTGAGTCCCTCTGATGTAACTGAGTCCCTCTGATGCAACTGAGTCCCTCTGATGTCACTGAGTCCCTCTGATGTAACTGAGTCCTTCTGATGTAACTGAGTCCCTCTGATGTCACTGTGTCCCTCTGATGTCACTGAGTCCCTCTGATGCAACTGAGTCCCTCTGATGTAACTGAGTCCCTCTGATGCAACTGAGTCCCTCTGATGTCACTGAGTCCCTCTGATGTCACTGTGTCCATCTGATGTCACTGTTTCCCTCTGATGTCACTGTGTCCCTCTGATGTCACTGTTTCCCTCTGATGTCACTGAGTCCCTCTGATGTAACTGAGTCCCTCTGATGTCACTGAGTCCCTCTGATGTAACTGTGTCTCTCTGATGTAACTGTGTCCTTCTGATGTCACTGAGTCCCTCTGATGTCACCGAGTCCCTCTGATGTCACTGTGTCCCTCTGATGTCACTGTGTCCCTCTGATGTCACTGAGTCCCTCTGATGTAACTGTGTCCCTCTGATGTCACTGAGTCCCTCTGATGTCACTGTTTCCCTCTGATGTAACTGAGTCCCTCTGATGTCACTGATTCCCTCTGATGTCACTGAGTCCCTCTGATGTCACTGAGTCCCTCTGATGTAACTGAGTCCCTCTGATGTCACTGAGTCCCTCTGATGTCACTGTTTCCCTCTGATGTCACTGTGTCCCTCTGATGTCACTGTGTCCCTCTGATGTCACTGAGTCCCTCTGATGTAACTGTGTCCCTCTGATGTCACTGTGTCCTTCTGATGTCACTGTGTCCCTCTGATGTCACTGAGTCCTTCTGATGTCACTGAGTCCCTCTGATGTCAACTGAGTCCCTCTGATGTCACTGTGTCCCTCTGATGTCACTGTTTCCCTCTGATGTCACTGAGTCCCTCTGATGTCACTGAGTCCCTCTGATGTCACTGTTTCCCTCTGATGTCACTGTGTCCCTCTGATGTCACTGTGTCCCTCTGATGTCACTGAGTCCCTCTGATGTAACTGTGTCCCTCTGATGTCACTGTGTCCTTCTGATGTCACTGTGTCCCTCTGATGTCACTGAGTCCCTCTGATGTCACTGAGTCCCTCTGATGTAACTGAGTCCCTCTGATGCAACTGAGTCCCTCTGATGTAACTGAGTCCCTCTGATGCAACTGAGTCCCTCTGATGTCACTGAGTCCCTCTGATGTAACTGAGTCCTTCTGATGTAACTGAGTCCCTCTGATGTCACTGTGTCCCTCTGATGTCACTGAGTCCCTCTGATGCAACTGAGTCCCTCTGATGTAACTGAGTCCCTCTGATGCAACTGAGTCCCTCTGATGTCACTGAGTCCCTCTGATGTCACTGTGTCCATCTGATGTCACTGTTTCCCTCTGATGTCACTGTGTCCCTCTGATGTCACTGTTTCCCTCTGATGTCACTGAGTCCCTCTGATGTAACTGAGTCCCTCTGATGTCACTGAGTCCCTCTGATGTAACTGTGTCTCTCTGATGTAACTGTGTCCTTCTGATGTCACTGAGTCCCTCTGATGTCACCGAGTCCCTCTGATGTCACTGTGTCCCTCTGATGTCACTGTGTCCCTCTGATGTCACTGAGTCCCTCTGATGTAACTGTGTCCCTCTGATGTCACTGAGTCCCTCTGATGTCACTGTTTCCCTCTGATGTAACTGAGTCCCTCTGATGTCACTGATTCCCTCTGATGTCACTGAGTCCCTCTGATGTCACTGAGTCTCTCTGATGTCACTGAGTCCCTCTGATGTCACTGTTTCCCTCTGATGTCACTGAGTCCCTCTGATGTAACTGAGTCCCTCTGATGTCACTGAGTCCCTCTGATGTAACTGTGTCTCTCTGATGTAACTGTGTCCTTCTGATGTCACTGAGTCCTTCTGATGTCACCGAGTCCCTCTGATGTCACTGTGTCCCTCTGATGTCACTGAGTCCCTCTGATGTCACTGAGTGTCTCTGATGTCACTGTGTCCATCTGATGTCACTGTGTCCCTCTGATGTCACTGAGTCTCTCTGATGTCACTGTGTCCCTCTGATGTCACTGTGTCCCTCTGATGCAACTGTGTCCCTCTGATGTCACTGAGTCCCTCTGATGTCACTGAGTCCCTCTGATGTAACTGAGTCCCTCTGATGTCACTGTGTCCCTCTGATGTCACTGTGTCCCTCTGATGTCACTGAGTCCCTCTGATGTCACTGTGTCCTTCTGATGTCACTGAGTCCCTCTGATGTCACTGAGTCCCTCTGATGTCACTGAGTCCCTCTGATGTCACTGTGTCCCTCTGATGTCACTGAGTCCCTCTGATGTCACTGAGTCCCTCTGATGTCACTGTTTCCCTCTGATGTCACTGTGTCCCTCTGATGTCACTGAGTCCCTCTGATGTCACTGTGTCCCTCTGATGTAACTGAGTCCCTCTGATGTAACTGAGTCCCTCTGATGTCACTGTGTCCCTCTGATGTCACTGAGTCCCTCTGATGTAACTGAGTCCCTCTGATGTCACTGAGTCCCTCTGATGTAACTGTGTCTCTCTGATGTAACTGTGTCCTTCTGATGTCACTGAGTCCCTCTGATGTCACTGAGTCCCTCTGATGTCACTGTGTCCCTCTGATGTCACTGTGTCCCTCTGATGTCACTGAGTCCCTCTGATGTAACTGTGTCCCTCTGATGTCACTGAGTCCCTCTGATGTCACTGTGTCCCTCTGATGTAACTGAGTCCCTCTGATGTCACTGATGTCCCTCTGATGTCACTGAGTCCCTCTGATGTCACTGAGTCCCTCTGATGTCACTGAGTCCCTCTGATGTCACTGTGTCCCTCTGATGTCACTGAGTCCCTCTGATGTCACTGAGTCCCTCTGATGTCACTGAGTCCCTCTGATGTCACTGTGTCCCTCTGATGTCACTGTGTCCCTCTGATGTCACTGAGTCCCTCTGATGTCACTGAGTCCCTCTGATGTCACTGAGTCCCTCTGATGTCACTGTGTCCCTCTGATGTCACTGTGTCCCTCTGATGTCACTGAGTCCCTCTGATGTAACTGTGTCCCTCTGATGTCACTGAGTCCCTCTGATGTCACTGTTTCCCTCTGATGTCACTGAGTCCCTCTGATGTCACTGAGTCCCTCTGATGTCACTGAGTCCCTCTGATGTAACTGAGTCCCTCTGATGTCACTGAGTCCCTCTGATGTCACTGTTTCCCTCTGATGTAACTGAGTCCCTCTGATGTAACTGTGTCCCTCTGATGTCACTGAGTCCCTCTGATGTAACTGTGTCCCTCTGATGTAACTGTGTCCTTCTGATGTCACTGAGTCCCTCTGATGTCACTGAGTCCCTCTGATGTCACTGTGTCCCTCTGATGTCACTGAGTCCCTCTGATGTCACTGAGTCCCTCTGATGTCACTGTGTCCCTCTGATGTCACTGTGTCCCTCTGATGTCACTGAGTCCCTCTGATGTAACTGTGTCCCTCTGATGTAACTGTGTCCCTCTGATGTCACTGAGTCCCTCTGATGTCACTGAGTCCCTCTGATGTAACTGAGTCCCTCTGATGTCACTGTGTCCCTCTGATGTCACTGTGTCCCTCTGATGTCACTGAGTCCCTCTGATGTCACTGTGTCCCTCTGATGTCACTGAGTCCCTCTGATGTCACTGAGTCCCTCTGATGTCACTGAGTCCCTCTGATGTCACTGTGTCCCTCTGATGTCACTGAGTCCCTCTGATGTCACTGAGTCCCTCTGATGTCACTGTTTCCCTCTGATGTCACTGTGTCCCTCTGATGTCACTGAGTCCCTCTGATGTCACTGTGTCCCTCTGATGTAACTGAGTCCCTCTGATGTAACTGAGTCCCTCTGATGTCACTGTGTCCCTCTGATGTCACTGAGTCCCTCTGATGTCACTGTGTCCCTCTGATGTCACTGTGTCCCTCTGATGTAACTGTGTCCCTCTGATGTCACTGTGTCCCTCTGATGTCACTGAGTCCCTCTGATGTCACTGAGTCCCTCTGATGTCACTGTGTCCCTCTGATGTCACTGAGTCCCTCTGATGTAACTGTGTCCCTCTGATGTCACTGTGTCCCTCTGATGTCAGCAGATGAGCAGCGTTCAGTTATTATGAACCAAACACCTGGAACAACCTCCAGAACCCTGCAGGTCCGACTCAGCTCTTTAAATCAGGACTGAAGATGTTTCTGTGTCACGGCCCGTCTGAAGCAGCTTCAAGGCTCTGGACTGAACCGGTTCTGGTCTTGTCTCTTTCAAACCTCCTCGTTCAGCTTCCCTTCCTACTTCTGAACCTGTTGTAATGTGTAGTTCTCTGTGAGCCTCTCTGAGTTTCTTGTGTCTGAACTGTGTTTGACATGAAACCTTAAAGCTTGAACGTGTCTACGAAGCACAGCACAGACATCCGGAGCTTCACCTGCAGGGTGGCGAGCTGGCAGCTCGTGGTGAAGCAGTGCGGAGCAGCAGAGCATGATGGGAGTGATGATGAGGAGGGAGAAGGGCGTTATGGTTTGTTTGGCACTTTAAAGGTTCAGATCTACACAAACAGGAGGCGTCTATGAGGTTTCTCTAAGGGTCTGCTGCAGGAGGGCGGGGCTAAGGCTGCTGAGGATCCTGGGAGTTGGAGGTAAGGCGTCTGAAGCGGCTGGCGATGCTCATGCAGCAGAGTCGGGCCTGTGCGGGGAGCTGCGACAGCTCCTGGGTCAGCTGGGCGAGCTCTGGCGGCAGGGTCGGCACGGACAGTTTGGGAGGGGTGAGGTCGAGGTCGTGGTCGCGCAGCAGCTTCCTGCAGCTCTCCAGACACTCGGCAGCGTGAGGGAGTCGAAGCAGGAGGCTCTTTATCGGAGAGCAAATGTCGGGAACTGGACGGAGAAACAGTCAGAGTCAAAGACGAGAAGACAGCGTCCAGGAAACAAAGAAGAAGAAACTCAGACATGTAAAGTCTAAAATGTAAGATGACATGTGAGCATCAGTCTGAGGTGTGATTCTGTTCATCAGACCCGTGTCAGGGTCGATCCTGACGCCTCACTGAGCTCATGGATCGATCAGTACAGTCATGTGGAAACTTTCATTAAATTCACAGCTGTGCTTCAAAAACTAACCAGTTATGAACATTAAGTTGTTCCTGCATGTTCACCTGTCGGACTTCAGTTCAACAATATGTTCTGTGAGTTGTGATGGAAGAGTAAATCTTTACTGCAACTAAATCTTCAATCAGTCGAGTTTATTCTGAAAAAGAAAATGTGCAACACCACATGTATATAAATATGAATCTGATATATGATCTGTGTGTCGCTCCTTCAGGGTCACGCTGGTCAAAAGAGCCGTCTGACAGAAGTTACGTTCGGCTCTCACCTCCTCCTCCTTCTTCTTCTTCTTCTTCTTCTTTTTCTTCTTCCTCTTCCTCTTCTTCTGCTGCCGCTGCACCGGCCTGAGACAACAAGAAGAAAGAAACAAATATATCTGATTCTCTTCAAACGTTATTATCATTTAATAAAACTACATTTCTATAAGATTAAAACATAAACATGATTTTATTCAGCCTCAAACTTCATCGTCACAGCCAGCAGGAGCCGTGTCTCTCGTCTCCATGACAACAACATCTTAGCAACCGCCGCTGTGTGATGGACACTGAGCCTGTGTGGTTTACTGTCTGTTAGTCCTTTATTTGACATGAGGACATCAGAGCGAGGAGGATGAGGGTGATGACATCATCCGTATGAGACAAAAACACAGTGAACATCATCGTCTCAGAGTCTCAACTGGACCTGCTGCCACAGCTGAGTCCTCACTGAGGACACTCAGAAACAATATGAGGACATGAGGACATGTAGACATGTCGACATGAGGACATGAGGACATGTCGACATGAGGACGTGTAGACATGAGGACATGTAGACATGTGGACATGAGGACGTGTAGACATGTGGACATGAGGACGTGTAGACATGTGGACATGTGGACATGAGGACATGTAGACATGTGGACATGAGGACATGTGGGCCCTTACTGACAAATAACATCCTCTGATCCGTCACCACAGATCACAGACTGGACCTGCACACTTAGCAGGAACCAAAGTCCAGTTAGTGATTTATATGTTTTGGTAAATGTGCTTGTCAAATGTTACAGAAGATGACGCAGGAGACACAGCCCTGAAGAGACGACCAGACACAGACACAGTTTGTCTGAAAAACACTTCTGGAGGTCAAACCAGCAGAGAGAACGTCTCTGTGAGAACGTCTCTGTGAGAACGTCTCCGTGAGAACGTCTCCCTGAGAACGTCTCCGTGAGAACGTCTCCGTGAGAACGTCTCTGTGAGAACGTCTCTGTGAGAACGTCTGTCTCTGTGAGAACATCTCTGTGAGAACGTCTCTGTGAGAACGTCTCTGTGAGAACGTCTCCGTGAGAACGTCTCTGTGAGAACGTCTCTGTGAGAACGTCTCTCTGAGAACGTCTCTGTGAGAACGTCTCTGTGAGAACGTCTCTGTGAGAACGTCTCTGTGAGAACGTCTTTCTGAGAACGTCTCTGTGAGAACGTCTCTGTGAGAACGTCTCTCTGAGAACGTCTCTGTGAGAACGTCTCTGTGAGAACGTCTCTGTGAGAACGTCTCTCTGAGAACGTCTCTGTGAGAACGTCTCTGTGAGAACGTCTCTGTGAGAACGTCTCTGTGAGAACATCTCTGTGAGAACATCTCTGTGAGAACGTCTCTCCTCGTCTCTGTGGAGGGTAAATGTGTTTTCTTTCTGACAGAAGTGAGGATCAGAGCTTTACAGACACGAGGACGAGCTGCAGGATGGAAACATCAGCGTTCAGCTTTGAGGATCAGACGAGTCGATTGTAACGATGAAATCACCATCCAGCCAATCAGAACACAGCAGGCTCGTGGTCATGGTACGAAGAAACATCTGAAGAGTTTCACCTGATCCGTGTCGCTGCTCGGGGCCTCTGGAGATTGTGGTTCCGGTTGCTGGATGACGGGTTGGGAGACCGGGCTCTCCAGGTCTCTCCTCTCCGAGGCCGGCTCCACGTCTGTCGACGAAGGAGTGAGGTTGTCTTCAGCCGGACAGACGTCCACCAGACACCTGGTGAAGAAGAACAGGAGTGAGGACAGAATGAAGAAGAGCAGAATAAACACAGTCCGGACAGATTCTGAGGGACAAAGAGGACCAACACCGACGTCACTCGTCATCTGGTGGATGTGAGTGTCTCTGCAAACTGTTACAGCACGGCCACATCATGTCATGAAGGTCAATATAATGGTATTGGTTCCTGCAGGACCGCTGTCAGTTTAACTACCTGAGTCATAAAGTACTGAACTCAGTCAGGTCCAGTTGGAGGAACCAGCTGGAGATGTTGGTGACTAAAGGTTCTAAGTGTCCCGGCAGCAGGGTTCTGTTGTGTCTGTGTGAACGTTACTGACTGTAGATGTAGAAACCTACCTGCTGAGTTTCGCCCTGAGTCAAAGAAGACAAGTTGGCACAAAGCAACAGAGTAAAGTTTAAATATTCAACATGACGCAGACCGGCTGAGGTTACTAGCTAACGTAACGCTAAGGATGCTTAGCTTAGCTTAGCTTAGCTTAGCACAACACACTTTGCTCGCGGAGCGGCCGTACAACTGCAACACATTTATAATATCTCTAAATATAATCTCTGTGTGCTGGAACATCAGAGTTAATCCAGCTCCAGGACCTCGCAGGGAGAAGACTAAGGAACAGAACCAAGCAGCCGCACTCTGAGAGAAATGGAGAATCAGAACCGGACTGGGCTCAACATGGGAAAAGAACTCCGGTCTTCAGATGTGGTATTTGTCACTCGTACCCAAAGAGGCGGTCCTGGAACAGCAATTTCTGGACCTTTTGGTCGTGAACCAGTGGGTCAGCTCTTGCAAAGATACTGAAGGAGTCATGTTTTGTATCTATCAGTGTGCATTTGTTTTGTGGTTCTGGGCCCAGTGTGTCTCCTGGGGAGGCACTGCAAGGTCCATCTAGGACCAAGGATGTGAATCATCCTGATTTTCTGTCATTTTCATGGACAGAATCTCTCGATGCAGCAAAGAACCGGTCCGGTTCTGACACACGGCCTCTATACGGAGCAGAGCAGAGCAGGACTTCAGCTAACGCTAAAAAGCCAGAAGAAGTAGAAAGCACAGCAGATCTGATGGGACTGAAGAACAAGCACAGGAAGTGCTCGACCCATACCAGAATACTTTGGGTTTCTTAGAGGTTCTTACAGAACTTTAGAGCCTCATGTAATCTAACTACATCAGACGGATGAAGCGGTCTGCAGAGTCTTTATCTGCAGCGGCTGCTCACTGGTCTGATTGTTTCTCCTCTACGGAGGTTTTGTTTGTTCCCTCAGGACTCCTATTGTCTGCAGCTGCCTCTGAGCCGTCCTCACTGTCCTCCTGCAGGTTCTGCAGCCTGAACGGTGAGCAGCAAGGGACAAACAAGACAGAGAGCCCCTGTCAGACGCTGTCAGCGAGTCGCTAAAGAGGAGGAAGCCTCCTCGAGCAGACGGCAGCAGGTGAATAAAGACAAGACGGCAGGTGAGCTGCGACTCTGTCAGAAACTGTGTTAAACTCTGTACAACACAGGGTGGAAACTGTAATATTACAGGAAACTACTTTCTGAGTGTTTCCCTTAAAGTCCTGCTCTGTGAGTATCTGAACCTCAGTCAGGAGGTAAACACTTGACACAGAGACATGGGTGGAATCTGAACCAGCCACGTCACTTTCAGTCGAAGCTGCAGGAGGAGCTACGAGCAGTTAGCGTCAGTAAATGAGACAGCGACAGGTCGGTGGGTCAGAACTTACTCTGGGTCGTCCTCGTTCTCCTCCTCCAGGATGTTGGGCAGTCTGTGAGGAACAGACAGCAGACAGTAACTGGGATGATCTTAAGATGGTCCTGAAAACTAATGTTCATGTAGTGAGATAGAGTTCTGCATTAACTCTGAGAGCTGACGGGGTTCTGACGGGGTTCTGACAGGGTTCTGACAGGACGGCTTTGTATGAATGATCACGTGTTGTGTGTGTTTATGTGGCTTACTGCTCGTTGGACTCTGGCAGCGTTTCTATAACGATCTTGGCTGAATGCTCCACCTCCAGCTGGCGGACTGCCTCCTCTGCTGCCTTCCGGGCCATCTCCTCTGCCACACGAGCCGCCTCCAGACGCTCCTGCTGCATTCTGGGAGACAAGGACGAACTCAGACACTCGACAGAACTCAAGACAATGACACCGTTAAATGTCTGAACGAAAGCCAGATTGCTAATTTTATGTTACCCGACAAGGCCTTCAGTCAGTATCTCACCTACGCCTCGTTTCCACACAGTTTAGTTTTGGGTTGTTATTACGGACATTCTACTCGAGGAAACTAACGGGGAAGAAGAGAACGTATGAACCGCTAACGTCATGAATCAGTGAGGTTCTGTAGGGATGAAGGAGCGTCAGGTTGACCCGGCTACGATCGGAGCTACTGTACGTGGAAACGAGGCGTTGGTGCACCTGTGGGACGCAAAGAACAAACAGAAAGAGAAAGACAAGCACAACAGAGTTAATTAGTCGCTAACCTTTCCTCCATGTGAGCTAACACTGCTTCTCCAGCATCCGTCTTGATGCTGTCCAGCGGTGATTGGTCCATCTGGGTTCCCGCATCTTCTGTCTGCAACCAATCACAGAGAAGAACCTCACTCAAATTATGGTCACATGGAAGAATCTGTGTGGTGTAATATTATTTGGGATGTACTCTGGTTAGCATTGTTACCAAGAACTACATAGAAATGTGCCATAATTAGCATGTTAGCAAGCGATGTAGATATTCTGTGTGGTGAAGAGGTGGAATTTCAACACAAGAGAACAGCTAGCATACAACTTCTAGGAGCGCACCTGGAGTCTTCATTCTAGCTATAATAGCTAACATTAGCTAACAACAGCTAACATTATCTAATGTCAGCTATAACAGCTAATGTTAGCTAATTTCAGCTATAACAGCTAAGGTTAGCTAATGGCCAGCTACCACAGCTAATGTTGGCTAATCTCAGCTAACACAGGTATGGTTATGTAGCGACAGCTATAACAGCTAATGTTAGCTAATGTTGGCTAATGTTAGCTACGAAGAAATGAAGAAACCAATCAGGACCGTCACTAAAACAGCGTAAAAATAAATAAAGTATACATCGAAACTAAATGATAGATAATATATTATATATAAATATATATATCTTCTTTAATGTCTGTGTTTTGTTTTTCAGCTTTCAGTTTCAGGTCCAATCTAAATATAAAGGTCAGGTTTGGTTCTGAACAAGATTTGATTCTGCATCAACACAACAGAACATGTTCTGGAGTTAATCGCGACACAACGTGCGGCTGATGTTCATTAAGACTTTGGTTACCATCTCTCTGAATGTGAAGAAGACCCACCTTCTCCTTCTCTTTGTCCTCTGACTCCTCTTTCACCTCCTGCTTGTCTTTGTCCGGTTCCACGTCCTCCAGCACCAGGTCCGTGTTCTGCTGCACGATGCTAACTAAACACCACATGGCAGGAAGAGTCTGAGGATATTCTGTATATCTGTGTGTGAGTGTATTGTGTGTGTGTGTGTGTGTGTGAGTATGTATGTATGTATGTATGTGTGTGTGTGTTGTAAACATATCAGCCACCAGTTCTGATGGTTCTGTGTGTGAGCGCCTCACATTGTTCTGGCATTTTATTATTGTATCAAAGAATTAATGAATTAATTCAAATAAATTTAACAAACAAATGAACAAAAGATCTGTTTTGGACATTTAATGATTATTTGATTGACTCGTTGATTGATTGATTGATTGATTGATTGATTGATTGATTGATTGATTCTTTCTCTGTGCACTTTCAGGTTTATCAACCAATGAAAACACTGAACAAAGCTGAGTCATCTTCTTTTAAACCACGTCTTTATTTCATGAAGTCAGCTGTTTGTAAGATTTCAGCACAAAAGCCATAAAAAGCAGAAGTTGAGTTCGGACCTGCGACTAAACTAAAGTGAGAGTCCGGTGTGACGCAGCTCCAGCAGCCCGTCCCTGAAGGTACCGTACTGCAGTTTGGACCATTAAAGGAACAGTCCACACAAACATTAACTCGGTCCTCCTCTCCTCCTCCTCTGATATAAAGTCAGTGAAGTGTCGTCGTCCACAGAACAGTTCTGGAGCTTCACAGTGAAACAGAGCTGAAGTGGACTTGATTTAATGATCCGCTGTGTGTTTATCACCAGAACTAGAGAGACTGCTGGAGAACTGAGCTCATACAGTCGAGTTCCTGCTGAAACCTCACGAATACAATCAAATATCATCATCTGCTTTTGTTCGGAGGAGAAAATCTTAATGTTTGCATCAAAAAATAACTGAAAGCTTTTTATAATCAGAATGATGATGTCACTGTGTACAGACTGCTGCATCTGTCTGTCTCTCTGTCTCTCTGTCTGTCTGTCTGTCTGTCTGTCTGTCTGTCTGCCTGTCTGTCTGTCTGTCTGTCTGTCTGTCTCTCTCTCTCTGTCTCTCTGTCTGCCTGTCTGCTGTCTGTCTGCCTGTCTGTCTCTCTGTCTGTCTGTCTGTCTGTCTGTCTGTCTCTCTCTCTCTGTCTGTCTGTCTGCCTGTCTCTCTCCCTGTCTGTCCTGTCTGTCTGTCTGTCTGTCTCTCTCTCCCTGTCTGTCTGTCTGCCTGTCTCTCTCCCTGCCTGTCTGTCTGTCTGTCTGTCTGTCTCTCTCTCTCTCTCCCTGTCTGTCTGTCTGCTCTGTCTGTCTCTCTCTCTGTCTGTCTGTCTGCCTGTCTCTCTCTCTCTGCCTGTCTCCCTGTCTGTCTGTCTGTCTGTCTGTCTGTCTGTCTGTCTGTCCTGTCTGTCTGTCTCTCTCCCTGTCTCTCTCCCTGCCTGTCTCTCTGTCTCCCTGTCTGTCTCTCTCCCTGCCTGTCTGTCTGTCCTCAGTCAGTCAGGGTCTCTGCTGCTGTCAGTGTCAGTGTGAGCGACTCTGTCCAGCTCTTCCTTCTCCTTTTATTTTAAGGGGCTCTCGCCGCCTTTCCCCCTGAAACAGAAGGAGAAGAGCAGCCGGGTTAGAGTCCGCCTCACCACCGACACCAGTCCTGCCAATCAGTACACAGCTAGGAAACCCATCAACCAATCAATCACTTAATCAATGCACGTGTGTCTACAAGCTATCAAGGTCAACTCTGGAGGTCAGAGAAGATTTCACCTGAGTCAAGATGAAATGTAAAGATTTGAATTAAATAAATAACGTCAGTGTTCGATGCCTTGCTCATGAACACCTGTGGTCACGACACAACCGTGTCATCGTTTCAACTTGTTCCTTCCAGACTTCACAGTGACGTGAACCAAACGTCACATCTGTAACATCTGTATATTATAAATTATCTGTATATTAACAGAAGCCAGCTGCTACATGGATCGAGTCCCTCCGCTACCCAGAGTTCAGTGCTGCTGATGAGTCATGTCCAGGTGTCAGTGCGAGCGGCGGGCAGGTGGTACTTACTGCTCTGCACCTCGTCACTGCCGCCGTCCTGCGGGGGGACACATATGTCACATGATCAGTGATGGTCTGCTGTCCTGTTACTGTTCGTATCATACATGAGATGAAGAACGTCAGCAGCTCACCTGCTTCTGAACCGGCTGAGGCAACATGCGGCCGATCTCACTGAAGATCCAGCCGACCACACTGTGGACACACAGCAGGGGTTCAAATCAACAAGGCTCATGTTCTGAACATCAGCAGGCAGCCAGTGTATCAGGCATGACGCTAGCTGCCTGGAGCTAGGCTAATACGTCTGTGTGCGAATGCTAACGCTATTGTGTGATGGACATGTTTCCACCTACTTGGGCTGTGGCTCTGCTTCCTTGGACGAACTGCAAATACAACAAAAGACAAAAGCGTCTAACTGAAGGGACTTTTTTCAGGATGAGGACATAGTTTATCTCTTGAAGTGTGTCTGTGTCTCTGTTAGCTCTCTGCTGCTGGGCTTCAGCTCAGGGCTTCAGGAAGTAATCAGATACTTTACTTAGATAAAAAGTCCTGAATTTAAAATGTTTAAAGTGTGGAGGTGTAAAATGATCTCAGTAAAGTGTCCCTGCAGGCTGTGACTGCTGTTCTGGATGTCGTTCATGTAAAAGCAGGATTTTTATTCATATTTGTTTATTTGTATTATTTTACTCTTGATTAAATCCATCACCTCTTTAGCTCCAAGTGAATGACCAAACCTATAAATCTATAAGTTCTTTAAGAACATTGTTGAAAGAGCTTGTTTTAAATCAAAAGTCTCCTGAAGATAACTTCAGTCTGATTATCATCTTGGCTCCGACGCCCCTCTGAGCTCCCACACTGTACATTTTAACATCTCCCTCATGGAAACATTATAACTGAACAACATCTTACTTGTCAGTGTCGGCGGCCGGTTTCAGTGCTGCAGGAGGTTCTGGTGCTGGAGCCTCTGCTGTTTAAAGAAGCAGGAGACAGTTAGAAATGTTTGTTCTCTCGCACCAGAACATCAGTGTGATGGTCTGAGCACCACGCGGAGCTGAAGGTACCTTTAGATGAAGCAGGAGCGTCTGTCTTTGAGTGGATCTCTGGCTGAGGAACCACCTTCTCGATCCCCTGTTTGATCCACTCGATCATACTGTCACACACACAAACACACATCGCTGAAAACATCCACATGCAGGCAGGTTTTCTTCTCTTCTACTGACATGAATGTTTCATCACACCTGGGCTGAGGAGGTTTGCTGTCCGTCTTGTCCTCTCGCTCTGGTTCCACCTTCACAGCGCTCACCTGAGGCTCTGCAGCTGAAACAAACCAACCTTGTATTGAACGTCTGATCTGAGTCTCTGAAGCTTTGTGTGAAATTAATATTCAGACCTCAGATTCTCACCTGGTGTCACAGGTGCAGGTGGTGCTGCTGGTGCTGCAGGTGCAGCAGGTGCAGCTGGTGCAGCTGGTGTCGGTGCTGTCGGTTGCACCTGAGGAGAAACAAACACGAGGTTACATGCATGGATGCAGGACCCAGAGATGCTGAGGCGATAACACATGCTGAGGTCAAGAGAAGACACAGATAAAGTGACAGTTTGTCACTGAAGGTGTTTTACAAAGGTTAGAACGTTTCTCTGAACTCAACCACTCACTAAACTGAAGGATTTTTTAAGGGAGTCTGGGGACTTTGTCTTCCTCTTCATCTCTTTGCTGTTGTTGACTGGAGTTCAGGTCAACATGAATGTTTACTATGACGTCATCAGCGCCCTCACCTGTGACAGACTACCTGTGTCTCTCTCACACGACCAGCAGATGTGACTGTGACAGATTTACTTCATCTACTGAGTCTGGGTAGAGTCCAGTAGGGTCTGGAGGGTAGGTAGGGTCCAGTAGGGTCTGGAGGGTTAGGTAGGGTCCAGTAGGGTCTGGAGGGTAGGTAGGGTCCAGTAGGATCTGGAGGGTAGGTAGGGTCCAGTAGGGTCTGGAGGGTAGGTGGGGTCCAGTAGAGTCTGGAGGGTAGGTAGGGTCCAGTAGGGTCTGGAAGGTAGGTAGGGTCCAGTAGGGTCTGGAGGGTGGGTAGGGTCCAGTAGGGTCTGGAGGGTAGGTAGGGTCCAGCAGGGTCTGGAGAGTAGGTGGGGTCCGGTAGAGTCTGGAGGGTAGGTAGGGTCCAGTAAGGTCTGAAGGGTAGGTAGGGTCCAGTAGGGTCTGGAGGGTGGGTAGGGTCCAGTAGGGTCTGGAGGGTAGGTAGGGTCCAGTAGGGCCTGGAGGGTGGGTAGGGTCCAGTAGGGTCTGGAGGGTGGGTAGGGTCCAGTAGGGTCTGGAGGGTAGGTGGGGTCCAGTAGGGTCTGGAGGGTAGGTAGGGTCCAGTAGGGTCTGGAGGGTAGGTAGGGTCCAGTAGGGTCTGGAGGGTAGGTAGGGTCCAGTAGGGTCTGGAGGGTAGGTAGGGTCCAGTAGGGTCTGGAGGGTAGGTAGGGTCCAGTAGGGCCTGGAGGGTGGGTAGGGTCCAGTAGGGTCTGGAGGGTAGGTAGGGTCCAGTAGGGTCTGGAGGGTGGGTAGGGTCCAGTAGGGCCTGGAGGGTAGGTAGGGTCCAGTAGGGTCTGGAGGGTAGGTAGGGTCCAGTAGGGCCTGGAGGATGGGTAGGGTCCAGTAGGGCCTGGAGGGTAGGTAGGGTCCAGTAGGGCTTGGAGGGTGGGTAGGGTCTAGTAGCGGTCTGGAGGGTAGGGTAGGGTCTAGAGGGTAGGTAGGGTCCAGTAGGGTCTGGAGGATGGGTAGGGTCCAGTAGGGCCTGGAGGGTAGGTAGTGGTCCAGTAGGGCTTGGAGGGTGGGTAGGGTCCAGTACAGTCTGGAGGGTGGGTAGGGTCTAGAGGGTAGGTAGGGTCCAGTAGGGTCTGGAGGGTAGGTAGGGTCCATGTAGGGCCTGGACGGTAGGTAGGGTCCAGTAGGGTCTGGAGGGTAGGTAGGGTCCAGTTGGGTCTGGAGGGTGGGTAGGGTCCAGTAGGGTCTGAAGGGTGGGTAGGGTCCAGTAGGGTCTGGAGGGTGGGTAGGGTCCAGTAGGGTCTGGAGGGTAGGTAGGGTCCAGTAGGGTCTGGAGGGTAGGTAGGGTCCAGTAGGGCCTGGAGGATAGGTAGGGTCCAGTAGGGTCTGGAGGGTGGGTAGGTAGGATGTCCTGCAGCGGCTCGTGTACCTCAGCAGGCTGATCGGCTGCTGCTGACTCTTTGCTCTTCAGTTCGGGCTTAGGAACAACTTTCTCCAGACCCTGAGCGATCCAAGCTATCATCCCTTTCCTGGAGGGAAACAGAAGAAGAGAAGTGAGTCTGACCACTGGAGGAAACATCAGGCTGATCGGACGGCCTGAAGGTCGAACCTCTCAGAGCAAACGATGAGGATGATGTGATGACTAAAGCAGCTGAATCTGAACGTGATGAGCACTAATACGAGTTTGTTTTTAAAGGCAGGAAGGTTTTTATTGATGTCTATAATTCAGTCCTGCAGGGTCACATCGTGAGTTATATTAGGACTGAAAACAATAATGATAATCTCCTCAGTTAAAGACGTATCTGTCTGGTTTGTGTTTAGGATTAGGAAGCTCACTGTTTAGTCATATTAAGGCTGATGTGGTTTTAAAGCAGGAATCATTCAGCATGTTAGCATGTTGGCACTTCCTGTTCCCTCGTCTCAAAGCCTCTGAGAGTTTTTACATAAAATCCATCATTAAATGTCCCACAGTTTAATAATAAAGCTCTTCATGTGTTAAAAACAGTTAGCGGTTGCTAACAAGTGTCTAAATGAGACTACAGAGGTTGTCGGGGACATTAAACGTCCTCACAGCGAACATTAGCATTTTACTGCTACACATTTAATTTACGTTCATCTGTGGAGATTATCTGGATGAACAGAACCTGGACGGATCAGAACCGTGTGTTTGACACACAGATTATTTTCTGTCATAATCTAAATAAATCTCACAAGCTTTGTGTGGAGGGAACCAGAGTGATACAAAAATACATACAGTAATCCCTGCAGCGCTCTATTTGGCAAGCTTGATGCTGGTGTGTGTATAAAGCAGCTCAGCATTTAGCAGGAAGTCGTCTCCTGTCATTACTCACTCGTCTTCAGGTTTACTGTCGTCCACAGGAGGAGAGAACAACGTTCAACAGACACAATGTTTGAATCGTTAATAAGTTGTTTTCTGTCAGTAAACCATCACACAGATATCAGAACCAATCAGAACAGGCTGGTCTCAGTGGACCGACCCAGGAGCAAGACAAGTCAGTCAGAGACTTGAGATCTGACTTGTTGTCTACAATGAGACACGATCAACACACACACACACACAGTGTTTACCTGGCGTCTGGACTCTCCTCCTGTGGTTGGCGGTGATGAAGAAGGAGAAACATGGTAACTATCATCATACAGGTGACCTGACTGAGTCTCAGCTGTAGAACCTGACCCGGGTCAGTGTCTGATCTCACCTTGGTGGTCGAGTTGGACCTGCTCAGCAGCGGTGAGACTGGAGGTTGAGGCAGAGCGCCGCTGATCCACATCAACACACCGGGCTGAGAGCCAGCAGCCGGGCTGAACACACACAAGAGTTTGACTGTGAACTGACTTTGTTCTGCTGACCAACAGAAAATCATCTGCTCTGTACGGGGACACATAAGGTCCAAATGTCTGAGACCACAAGCCAGAAGACTTCTGTTTTGAGTGCAACATTATTTTTTTATAATATCAGTTTGAGTGAAAAGTTGAATCTTGTTGAATGAAAAATGTTCATGAACGTCAGAATATGTCAGCGTGCACTCGACGACTCGTGGACGACTTGTGCTGCGTCCAGACACTTGTGTCAGTTATGTCAGTAAAACTCACCCGTTCTCCTCTGCTGCCTGGGCTTCCTGCTTGGGTTTGTCAGCTTTCGGTGCTGTGAATAAAACAGTGATATGTGTGAAGAACAGAACCAGACAGAACCAGACAGAACCACATGTGTTTACTGAGCAAGCGATCTCACCTTCAGTTGTGCACTCATCTTGAAATTTCACTTTCTTCTCCTGTTGAAAAGACAAAATAATGATGCAGTTAGAATAACACAGGATTCATCTACTAACGTACGTCTACACTGATGTGTATATAAGAAACTTTATTTCTAAAGTCAGTGATGTAAAACATGTGTAGTGAAGAAAATGTAACAATATCTGAAACGTGAAATCATTTTTCTTCCTTTTTTACAGAAGCTGTACAGCTGAAAGTAACAAAAGCTCCAGATGTGGATGTGTTTCATGTTGAAGTGGCATCTGATCCAAACACGTGAACAAAAAGAGGCGTGGTTTACTTGGGCGGGGGGCGGGGCTTCTACAGGAGGCGGGGCAGCGGCCGGTTGCTCCCCCTTCTGCTCATCAGCCTTTTTGGTTGGGGGCTCAGGCGGCTGGGGAACGACTTTGACCACCCAGCTCAACATCCTGCGACAGACACAAACAGAACTGTCATCGAGAGTTTAACAATTATCTTTAACCTCTTGACTTCCCTCAGTAGAACTCATTAAAAACATTTACAATTCAATGACAACTGAGGAACTCCATCTGCTGTTGGAGGCCTTCTGATAAGACTGAAGCTCCAGTACAGCCTTGTGTTGACATTTAAATGAATATTTCATTCCATCAAATGAACATATATCTACAAATGAGCAGAAACTTTGTGGACAACGTCTCAGGTGAGGACGTACGTATGTTGTGTCTTTAAAATAAAATCCTGGGTGTTCAAACAGCTCAGGGACAAAACAGCCAGTCGAAAAGATTTAAATGATCAGTTCTTTGACTCAGAAACAAATAGAAAACAAAGCTAATTAGCTTGTTTCTGTAGCATTTACAACTGACCCGCTTCTCTTAATGGTGTTTAGATCATGTCTGGCTGAGTGTCAGCCTCAATTACACTGACTGATCATGACCCTAATCCACCTCAGGAGGTCTGGCAGCTCCGTCACTGCAGGACTGGACTTCAGTACATCCTTTAATTCTGCTGCAAGTTTGTCACTTGCACTTTCTAGTTAGCTTTTTAGTCAGTCGATACTCATCAGCCAGATAACCAGTTGGTTTGTAACCCGTCATTCAGGTAACCAGTTTGATGTTAATGATGAACTCAGTGAGTCTGTTAATTACACAAGTCTGAGACAAGGTGCTGTTGGTCAACAGCCAGGTGGTCAGATGAGCTTGCTAACGAGTCAACGATCAGACAGGTAACTGTGCAATATGTCAGACTTTTAGTTTAAAGTGTTAAAACAAAATGATCAACAGAATGTGAAGACATGAGTGTCACAGTATGATATAGCTACTGAAATAGCATGCTAACCAGCTAGCTCTGTGCCTAAAAGACTCAATCCAAAGCTCTTGTGTAAGCAAACACCAACACTCCCCTGGTAGTCCAGCTAGCTGCACTGCTAACTGAGCTAACTAGCTAACAATAATGGAACAGAACACAGTACTCTGGTGATATGCTGCTGTTGTGTCTGGACAGTATGAACTCAACAGGTAGCCAATTCTTACATACTGCACCTTTAAAGAGCTGGACAATAAGCTAACCTGTTAGCTAGCTAGTTGGTGTTTGTCCAGCTAGCTGGTTGGTGAATTAGCCAGTAGGACAGTGATCCAGGTAACCAGTGAGCCAGCCGGCAGTTAACCCGTTCGTTCCACAGCGGCTGAGACTTTCAGTGTATCGATGAATTGAACGGGTCTAGTTTGGTTGTTCTGAGTGTCGACAAACTCAGTTCTGTTCCAGTGCTGGTAGGACAAATGTGAGCCGGTGCTGGTCCGTATATGGCTTCAGATTTTGGCTCAGAATGACGTCAAATTTGCCAGAATTACATGCAGATAATATTGATTGATACGTTCAAATTTGTTCATGTCACACGCACTATATTGACGCTCGTACAATACGTGTTGTATCACGTTCACGTCACATGTTTATGACCTGACCTCCATCACAGGAAGTGGAGTCACAGCGAGGAAAGAAGGCTGCCAGGCCCGTTTGTTACGAGGTGTGAGAGCACAGGATCATTTTAGGTCGTGTTTGTGGCGTCCACAACAGGAAACTTTAAAAACAAAACACAATCTTCTTCTAACTGTAACCAAGTGTGTTTGTGCCTGAACCCGACCAGAACACAAGCACAGAGTCGTCACTACATAAAACTAAACCTAAAGAGACGAAAGATCACAACATACAGAAATATAAAGTTTACGTATGTAGATATTTTGCAGAAACGTACAATGTGAACATGTATTCCGGTGAGTTCGCAGCACTTTGGTCAGCACCGACATACAACAGCCTCTGAACCCTGACTGAGATTGTGATTGGTCCAAATGATTTCGTTTCCTGAAGCTCAGAATTAAATAAACACTTTTATTAAACTCAAACTGGAGACACTTTGGTGAATAATCAGATGATATTAAAGCTGCAGATCGTCTGATTGAGTCAGCACTTCTTAAAGGTTGTTTTTCTTAACTTTATGGGAGCACATAAAAAAACGCTGTGTCATTGGATCATTTTTAGGACTGTAAGTAAGTATAAGTATTATTTGTGTATATTATCTCCTGTCCTGCTGCCTCCTCTGGTCAGTCCGTCTGTTCAAATGTATAATTAATCAAATATAACTAAAAACACGGCAAATCACATCACCAGTCGTTATTTGTGCTTTAATCTCTGTTTCTAAAAACAGAAAATAAAATCCACAAAACACAATCAACAGTCACGTTTTACCAAAAACAAACACACTGTGTAAAACAACCAAACAACTGGAACGGATCCTCTGAACTCTGCAGAACCTCCACAGCTCACAGCAGCCTCCATGAAGCCGGACTGTGGGGCAGGTGTGGGTGTGGTCTGTGTGTCGGGGGTCTCTCGTCCTACCTGAGTTGTTCAGTCAGGGTCCAGCAGCATCCCACAGAGCGGCGCTGAAGAAGCTGTGAAGACCTGCAGGGATCTGAACACTGTGGGAGGATTATGGAGGAGCTCTGCTAACAGGATTACTGAGGAAGTGAAGGACAGAGCGAGACGGGAGAGGGTGGGACGGGGGCTCAGATTAGATTCTCAAACCCTGAAACATGAAGGGAACCTCAGGGGAACCGGACTACGGATCACAGAACTACTGATGGGTTCTTAGAAGAGAGAAGAGCCAGAGGATCAACAGAGACACTGAAGACGTCCTCCTCTATCGCTCCAGACGAACAGTAATCATTTCATCAGAACAGCTTCGGTCCTCGAGGAGAGAGCGCCAGGCTTCGAACCAACACCCACAGTGGTCAAACCGTGAAATTACATCGTCACGTGAAGCGCTGGAGCCCAGAAACACTTTTCCCATAAGCTTACATTGAGAAAGTTGTTTGTAAAACCTTTTTCTGGAGCGTCACAACGAGACATGACTCGTCTCACTGTCAGAATCTGATCCATTCAGTCCAGAAGAGACGCACCGTTAAATGATTCAGTCTGTATTCAAGTTAGCCGGGAGCTAAACTCGGCTCTGCTGGTGGAAGTCTCTAACGTGCACACAGCACAGGAGATCTGGGTCATTTATAGCTGGAAAGTTGAGCTTTTTTGGCTTTATGCACGACTCAGCAGCTTTAACGGGCCGCTGCCTCCAACACCGGGTCCAGATTATAATGTACCGTCCTTGTATTGAGTCTCTGAGGTCCAGAGGGACGAACACCATTCTTCCAAAAGATATTCCCTCATGTGGTGTTTGGACGATGGTGGTGAGGTGTAGTCTGGAGACCCACATCGCTCTGTCAGCACTGGTTCTGATTCTGGTACTGAAGCAGAGTTGTTTACTCCTGGAGTTTAACTTCTGTACCTGGTTTAGATCCTTTTTATCTCATGTCTCTTTTTCCATGTGTGATTTGTGATGGTACATTTTGTTGAGGCCTGTTGAAGCGAGCCTGAGAACCAGAACTGCTTCGCTGTTTGTCGTCACCTGATCCTGGCGGTTCCGGTTGAGGGAGGAGCGGCAGTTGTTTGGGTTCGAGGGATCGGAGAGCCGAGTGTTGTTTTAATGTAGAAATTGGATTAAAGCTTCAGTCCTGATGGTGTGACTGACGACTGACGAGGCTCAACAGCTGCAACTTCATTTCTGTTGCACAAGTCAATCTAAAGCACTTCAGCAGTAAACCTCATCCTGATTGGTCCACTCTGATTCTCTCACATCATCACCTCCGGTAGAGAAAATAATATCTCTCTCTCAGTTTTGACACATTTTCTGATGCATGGATGTTTTTCAGGTGGAAGCAGGTTTGAATGTGTGTCTTGTTTGCGGTGTCGGTGCCAGCAGCCCAGCTGGGAGCAGATTGCAGCAGCTCCAGGTTAAAGCTGTTAATGTGGCCCGGGGAGGATTATCTGCTAACGGGGTTAAGTCCAGCGTCAGCGAAACAGAGGATTGGAGCTCAGGTGCTCCGGCTACCTGAGCCAGATCTCAGACCTGAGAACACCTGAGCAGGTTTGTATGTGATCAGTTATTTTAACTTCACTTTATTTTAGTTTTCTGTTCAAGCAAGTAACGAGTGAAACTGATGCATCTGAAAAATAATATTCTGACAAACTACCCGGGATTTAAAAATAATGTAGTTAGACAACTTACAGTCCTGACTATCAGAAATCCTTCCAGAGGTCCTTCACCTGAGACAAAGCACTAATACCACAAAAATACTGCCATGTAACTACTAACACTACTGTAAATACACTCTGTGACAAGTTAAAGTCCTGCGTTAAAAACAGTAGTAATTACTAGTATAGTAATAGTAATAGGTTTAAAGTAATTTGTCATTTAAAACATATGTACATTAAAATAATTAAAAGTAAATCTTCATAATTATTTTTCTAAATGATTCATCAACTAATCATTTCAGCTGTACTTTGATAAACTGTAATCTGAAAAGTAACTTGTAACTGAAGCTGTCAGACAAACGTAGTGGAGTAAGAAGTATGAAGCTACATAAAACGGAAAACACTCAAGTAAAGTAACTGTAATGTAGTGCTGACACACAGCACAGTACTCGAGTACTTTAACTCTTCTACAGATTGTAACCTGAGGATCTGAAGTACAGAGTGTCATGATTTAAATATAAATAAATACAAAATAAATATTATTCTTTACTTTATGAAATGTTTATATCTGTTTTTTTTACTTTAGTTGGAACAAAGTCTGATAACTGTCACTTCATGGTCGAGGTTATTAGTGGATCTGAGGTCCAATGAGCTCACACTGCCCCCCTGTGGAGAGGCTGTGAACCGCAGCATCAGTCTGTATGTGTGTGTGTGTGTGTGTGTGTGTGTGTGTGTGTGTGAGGATGGACACAAATCAATTAATAACTGCATGTTTTGTTGTTCAGATCTAAAAACCTTTAATATCAGTAATAATATAATAGAAGACACTACAGTTCAGGCAGTGCTGGCGCTGGTTCTGATTGGACTACAGACCCTCCAACAACAACAGCAACAACAAGTGTATCAGATTACATTTCCAGCAATGAATCAGTACTTTGGACTGAAACACTCCCCTGAGTCACATGTGAACCAACAGCATTCAGCAGAGGTCTGACAAAGCTCCGCCCACATCTGACTCACCTGAGACAAACCAGGAAACAGTTTGTCAAGGTGTGTGTGTGTGTGTGTGTGTGTGTGTGTGTGTCTTTGGTACAGAACCACGGACAGACGATCAGATCCACCTTCAGACTGAACTAACAACGTCCTCTGAGTGAGTTCATCTACAGGAGAGAGGAGGAGGAAACTACAACACTGCAGACGCTCCACACACTGAAGGTGAGTCCGACCAGAACCAGAACTCAGAGTAAACTTCAGTGAAGTGAAGGAGGAAGTGGAGCTGTGACTGACTGTACTGTCTGCTGTGTTCACAGCGTCACTCAGAGACTAAATGGCTTCCAGGTTAGAGGAGGATCTCTGCTGTCCTGTCTGCCTCGACGTCTTTAAAGATCCTGTCATCCTGTCATGTAGCCACAACTTCTGTAAAGACTGTCTGCAGAGCTGCTGGGCAGAGAAAGAGATCAGAGAGTGTCCAGTTTGTAAGAGAAGATCTTCAAAGGACATTCATACCTCCTAACCTGGCGTTAAAGAACCTGTGTGAGACCTTCTTACAGGAGAGAGATCAGAGAGCTTCAGAGGATCTCTGCAGTCGGCACTCTGAGAAACTCAAACTCTTCTGTCTGGACCATCAGCAGCCGGTGTGTCACATCTGCAGAGACTCAGAACAACACACCAACCACAGATTCAGACCCATCGATGAAGCTGCACGACAACACAAGAAGAAACTTCAGGAAACTCTGGAGCCTTTAAAGAAGAAGTTAAAGGTTTTTGAAGAAGTTAAAGTGAAGTTTGATCAGACAGCAGAACACATGAAGGTCCAGGCCCGACACACAGAGAGGCAGATTAAGGATCAGTTTAAGAAGCTTCACCAGTTTCTAGAAGAGGAAGAGGAGGCCAGGATGGCTGCACTGAGGGAGGAAGAGGAGCAGAAGAGTCAGATGATGAAGGAGAAGATGGAGGCTCTGAGCAGAGAGATAGCAGCTCTTTCACACACAGTCAGAGCCACAGAGGAGCAGCTGAGAGCTGAAGACGTCTCATTCCTGCACAACTACAAGGCTGCAGTGGAAAGAGTCCAGCAGCGCCCCCTGCTGGAGGATCCACAGCTGCCCTCAGGAGCTCTGATAGACCAGGCCAAACACCTGGGCAACCTGAGCTTCAACATCTGGAACAAGATGAAGGACATGGTCTCCTACACTCCTGTGGTTCTGGACCCAAACACTGCTTATCCAGAACTCATCATGTCTGAAGATCTGAGCAGTGTGAGAGGAGGAGATAGACAGAAGCTTCCTGATAATCCAGAGAGGTTTGATGATATTTGTCTCTGTCCTGGGCTCTGAGGGCTTTAACTCAGGGACTCACAGCTGGGACGTCGAGGTTGGAGACAGTACAGACTGGTTACTGGGTGTGTTAGCAGAGTCTGTCCAGAGGAAGGGAGACATACTGTCTGATGTTTGGGGAATAATGTTCTTTGAGGGTGAATACTCAGTGGGGTCACCATCAGCTCCAGGCACTGATCTCGTAGTGCAGAAGAAGCTCCAGAGGATCAGAGTGAATCTGGACTGGACCAGAGGAAAGCTGTCGTTCTCTGATCCTGATACTAACACACACCTACACACCTTCACACACACTTTCACTGAGAGGATGTTTCCATTCATTCTCACTGTGGATAAACTCCCACTGAAGATATCACCTCTGAAGGTGTGTGTGACAGTGGAACAGAGCAGGTAAAGAAGTATTTCATCTCTGGAAAGACGGCCCTTAAATAAAACTGTCTCTCTCTGCAGTAGAAAGATCAAATAGTTTTGAACTTGATGCTACATGAGCAGAGAAAACAGAGTAAAAGGGCTGTGGTGTTCACTTCTACTCAAAAGGTAGAAAGACTACAACACCCAGAGTGCACAGCGCTGCACCGGATTGGACGGGGCTCGGTTTTGGCTCATAGAAAGTTCTGAAAGAGGAGACAGTGAGGTGGCCGGATGGTGACGAAACAATATTGTGTTGCAGCTGAACGATGGAAAACTATCATTAGAAGCTGAACCAGACCTTAAAAGAAGCTTTTCTATTCTATTTTTGTTTTTTCAAAATGACCAGAAACAGAGGTCCCCTCTTAGATAGTGGAGGAATGTAGTGCCCTGTTGATGATATAGATGTGTGTCTGTGTGTGTGTGTGAGGATGGGCACAAATAGACGAATCAGTTTTGTTGTTTATTTTAGATCATAAAGTTTACAAACAATACGCTGTGTCTCAGGGGTAGAGCCAGTGTCTTGTTATCTGAAGGCTGCTGGTTCGATTCCCTGGTCTGCATGTTGAAGTGCCCTTGGGCAAGATACTGAACCCCAAACTGCTCCTGATGTGCTGGTGGCACCTTGCATGGCAGCCACAACCATCAGTGTGTGAATGTATGAATTACTGTAAGTCACTTTGGACAGAAGAGTCTGATAAATGTAAATAAAACCAAAGTTTTATTATATGAAATATTTGTAATAAAATAAATATATTAAATAATCCAAAATACTGTAAATGTACCTTTTTTTTTCTCATTTTGATGTAATAATATTCTGACAAACTACCTGGGATTCAAAAGTGATAAAAATATTGTAGTTAGAAAACTTACAGTCCTGACTATCAGAAATCCTTCCAGAGGTCCTTCACCTGAGACAAAGTACTAATACCACAAAAATACTGCCATGTAACTACTAACACTACTGTAAATACACTCTGTGACAAGTTAAAGTCCTGCATTAAAAACAGTAGTAATAGTAAAAGTATATAAGCTTAAAGTATTTTGTCATTGAATATGTATACATACACATTGATATATACATATATGTGTGTATATATATATATATATACACACATATATGTATATATACATATATATATTTATATATATATATATATACACACATACATATATACATATATATATATATATATATATATATATATATATATATATATATATATATATATATAATATATATAACTTGTAACTGAAGCTGTCAGACAAACGTAGTGGAGTAAGAAGTATGAAGTTACATAAAACAGAAAACACTAACGTAAAGTAACTGTAATGTAGTGCTGACACACAGTACAGTACTCGAGTACTTTCAGTCCTCTACATATTGTAAACTGAGGGTCTGAAGTACAGAGTGTCATGATTTAAATACAAATAAATATAAAATAAATAGTATTTTCACTTCATGAAATGTTTTTATCTTGTTTATTTAGTTTAGTTGGAACAAAGTCTGATAACTGTCACTTTATGGTCGAGGTTATGAGTGGATCTGAGGTCCAACAAGCTCACACTGCCCCCCTGTGGAGAGGCTGTGAACTGCAGCATCAGTGTGTGTGTGAGGATGGACACCAATCAGTTAATAACTGCATATTTTGTTGTTCAGATCCAAATCCTTTAATATCAGTAATAATATAATAGAGAACACTACAGTTCAGGCAGAGCTGGCGCTGGTTCTGATTGGACTACAGCCCCTCCAACAACAACAACAACAACAACTGTATCAGATTGAAATTTTAACAGGGAAATTTGAATAAGTGTCAGGGCCAAAATTGTTCCTCCAGGAGGTGTTTGGGGACGTTTGGAGTCCACTTGTACCTAATTGTAGTGACACTTTTTCGAAAATTTTACAAAGCTGGACATAGGGTCCGGGTTGGGTCAGAGGCAGGCCTGCAACGTGAATGGGATGGATCAGCAGGTGTCCAGGCCAAAATTGGCCACTCAACATTTTCAAGCTTACCTCCTTGTTTCTTTTACATTAGGTAGTTCTGGCTTATGTTTTGGCTCATTATCTTGCTGTAGGATGAACCCCTGACCTGACCAACTAGGCGCGTACCAGACGGTACTGCATGGCGCTGCTGGTTCAGGGTACCTCTCTGTGGAAGTCACCGACCCTGGATCCAGCAAAACAGCCCCAGATCATCACGCTTCCTCCTCCATGTTTGACAGTTGATGTCACACACTGAGGAAACATCCTTTTGCCTACTCTACAGTGTACAAAAATCCTGCGTGATGATACCGAAGACGTTCTTCCAGTCTTCAGTAGTCCATTGGCTGTTTCATGGCCCAGGCAAGCCTATTTTTCCTATTCTGACGTCTTAGCAATGGCTTTCTTGGTGCAACTCGACCTGTCAAACCTGCATCTCGCAGCCTTCTCTTCATAGTTGAAACTGAGACTTGTTTAGTATGACCAACATTAAGCTGTGCTTGAAGCTGTTGTCCTGAGAGCCTCCTATCACACAAGCTGTTGACTCTCAGAAACTTATCTTCTGATTCTGTTGTGGTTTTGGGTCTGCCAGACCTCTTCCTGTCAGAGTTCCCTCAGTTTCTGAGTCCCTTTTGATGGTGAAGGAAACTGTGCTCACTGACACCTTGGCTTTATTTGCAATTTCTCTCTAGGAAAGACCTACATTTTTAAGTGTTACAATGGTCTGTCTCTCTTCCATTGTTAATTGCCTTTTTCTCGCCAATTTTTATGGCAATACAATACTTTCTGCAAACAATGAGTGTGTGGTACTACAGTGTGTTCCAACACTACTTTTATGCAGACAGAGGGGGTTGTAAGTAATGAAGACAAGTTGGGACACCTGTAGGAATTGGTAGCACCAACGTTTAAGGCTTGATCAACCTCCATTGCTGCAGCCTTAAGTTGTTAACCCATTTCCTGTTCCCTGAAAAAGGACTTTTTTTTATCATTCTGAAATGTACATTATTTTACAGTTTTGGGTAACCTTACCTTTGTTTTAACCTCTGGTAGTTCAGCACTTACATTTGTACCATTTCAAGCAATTCATTGGACTTGAACTGCTTGAATTTCAATTAAAAACTTGAAAAATGTGGGCGTTCTAAAATGTTTGACCGGTAGTGTAAATAATAATATAATAGAGCCAACTACAGTTCAGGCAGTGCTGGCGCTGGTTCTGATGGGTCTATAGCCCCTCCAACAACAACAACAAGTGTGTCAGATTACATTTCCAGCAATAAATCAGTACTTTGGACTGAAACACTCCCCTGAGTCACATATGAACCAACAGCATTCAGCAGAGGTCTGAAAAAGCTCCGCCCACACCTGACTCACCTGAGACAAACCAGGAAACAGTTTGTCGGTGTGTGTGTGTGTGTGTGTGTGTGTGTGTGTGTGTGTGCCTCTTTGGTACAGAACCACGGACAGACGATCAGATCCACCTTCAGACTGAAGTAACAACATCCTCTGAGTGAGTTCATCTACAGGAGAGAGGAGGAGGAGACTACAACACTGCAGACGCTCCACACACTGAAGGTGAGTCCGACCAGAACCAGAACTCAGAGTAAACTTCAGTGAAGTGAAGGAGGAAGTGGAGCTGTGACTGACTGTACTGTCTGCTGTGTTCACAGCGTCACTCAGAGACTAAATGGCTTCCAGGTTAGAGGAGGATCTCTGCTGTCCTGTCTGCCTCGACGTCTTTAAAGATCCTGTCATCCTGTCATGTAGCCACAACTTCTGTAAAGACTGTCTGCAGAGCTGCTGGGCAGAGAAAGAGGTCAGAGAGTGTCCAATTTGTAACAGAAGATCTTCAAGAGAGAGTATACCTCCTAACCTGGCGTTAAAGAACCTGTGTGAGACCTTCTTACAGGAGAGAGATCAGAGAGCTTCAGAGGATCTCTGCAGTCTGCACTCTGAGAAACTCAAACTCTTCTGTCTGGACCACCAGCAGCCGGTGTGTCACATCTGCAGAGACTCAGAACAACACACCAATCACAGATTCAGACCCATCGATGAAGCTGCACGACAACACAAGAAGGAACTTCAGGAAACTCTGGAGCCTTTAAAGGAGAAGTTAAAGGCTTTTGAAGAAGTTAACGTGAAGTTTGATCAGACAGCAGAACACATGAAGTTCCAGGCCCGACATACAGAGAGGCAGATTAAGGATCTGTTTAAGAAGCTGCACCAGTTTCTAGAAGAGGAAGAGGAGGCCAGGATGGCTGCACTGAGGGAGGAAGAGGAGCAGAAGAGTCAGATGATGAAGGAGAAGATGGAGGCTCTGAGCAGAGAGATAGCAGCTCTTTCACACACAGTCAGAGCCACAGAGGAGCAGCTGAGAGCTGAAGACGTCTCATTCCTGCACAACTACAAGGCTGCAGTGGAAAGAGTCCAGCAGCGCCCCCTGCTGGAGGATCCACAGCTGCCCTCAGGAGCTCTGATAGACCAGGCCAAACACCTGGGCAACCTGAGCTTCAACATCTGGAACAAGATGAAGGACATGGTCTCCTACACTCCTGTGGTTCTGGACCCAAACACTGCTCATCCAGTCCTCATCCTGTCTGAAGATCTGAGCAGTGTGATAGAAGGAGAGATACAGAAGCTTCCTCATAATCCAGAGAGGTTTGATCCTTTCAGCTCTGTCCTGGGCTCTGAGGGCTTTAACTCAGGGACTCACAGCTGGGACGTCGAGGTTGGAGACAGTACAGGCTGGGTAGTAGGTGTGTTAGCAGAGTCTGTCCAGAGGAAGGGAGACACACTGTCTGATATTTGGGGAATAATGTTCTGTGGAGGTAAATACGGAGTGTGGTCACCATCAGCTCGACCTACTGATCTCGCAGTGAAGAAGAAGCTCCAGAGGATCAGAGTGAATCTGGACTGGACTAGAAGAAAGCTGTCGTTCTCTGATCCTGATACTAACACACACCTACACACCTTCACACACACTTTCACTGAGAGGATGTTTCCATTCATTGCCACTGGGGATAAACTCCCACTGAAGATATCACCTCTGAAGGTGTGTGTGACAGTGAAACAGAGCAGGTAAAGAAGTATTTCATCTCTGGAAAGACGGCCCTTAAATAAAACTTTCTCCCCTCAGGTGGTTGCCAGTTTGTGCACTAGCTAACTTTGCTAACACTAGCTAGCAAAGTCAACCTTTTTCCCCACAAACTGGCAACTACCAAGACTGTTGATCAGTGACGACACAAAGACACCACGTGATACAAACTGTGTGATGCTATTGGCTGACAAACAACGTTAGAAGCTGAACCAACTGTCAGAATTCTGACCCAGAGATAAACAGAACAATTAATTTGGACCTGACAAACATTTTTTAATCATTTATTCACATTCATCATAACGTTTTTAAAGAAAAGAGAGACTTTTATTCTGCACTGTTCTACGAGCTCTGTAATGTTTTATCTTACAAATGATTTGTCAACATAAAAATGTTGTCAACATGTTGTTTAAATTAAAAATCACAGAATTCAACCTGTTAATCTTCACCTGCTCCTCCTGATGTCTCATGATTCACAAACACATATGGTGATTTCTGTGTTGTTTTCTTTGTTTGACAGTTTGTTTTGTTTCTATTGTCAAACTTTTCATGAGTAAAATGATTTTTTAGTTTGTTGGCAATTTCTTTAAAAAAAATAAAACAACACATTTGAAGTAATTTTATGGTAAAAGACCTTAAAAGAAGCTTTTCTATTTCTTTTCTATTATTTCAAAATGACCAGAAACAGAGGTCCCCTCTTAGGGAATGGAGGAATGAAGTGCCCTGTTGGTAATATAGATGTGTACATGTGTATGTGTATATGTGTATGTGTGTGTGTGTCAGTTTTGTTGTTTATTATAGATTATGAAGTTTATAAACAATAAGCTGTGGCTCAGGGGTAGAGTAAGTGTCTTGTTATCTGAAGGTCGCTGGTTCGATTCCCTGGTCTGCATGTTGAAGTGTCCTTGGGCAAGATACTGAACCCCAAACTGGTCCCGATGTGCTGGTCGGCACTTTGCATGGCAGCCACCACCATCAGTGTGTGAATGAATTACTGTAAATCACTTTGGATTAAAGTGTCTGATAAAATTCTGTGAATGTACCTTTTTTTCTCATTTTGATGTAATAATATTCTGACAAACTACCTGGGATTTAAAAGTGATACAAATAATGTAGTTTGAAAACTTACAGTCCTAACTATCAGAAATCCTTCCAGAGGTCCTTCACCTGAGACAAAGTACTAAGACCACAAAAATACTGCCATGTAACTACTAACACTACTGTAAATACACTCTGTGACAAGTTAAAGTCCTGCGTTAAAAACAGTAGTAATTGCTAGTATAGTAATAGTAATAAGTTTAAAGTAATTTGTCATTTAAAACATATGTACATTAAAATAATTAAAAGTAAATCTTTATAATTATTTTTCTTAATGATTTATCAACTAATCATTTCAGCTGAACTTTTATAAACTGTAAACTGAAAAGTAACTTGTAACTGAAGCTGTCAGACAAACGTAGTGGAGCAAGAAGTATGAAGTTACATAAAATGGAAACACTCCAGTAAAGTAAAGGTAATGTAGTGCTGACACACAGTACAGTACTCGAGTACTTTAACTCTTCTACAGATTGTAAACTGAGGATCTGAAGTACAGAGAGTCATGATTTAAATATAAATAAATATAAAATAAATATTATTCTTTACTTTATGAAATGTTTATATCTTGTTTATTTAGTTTAGTTGGAACAAAGTCTGATAACTGTCACTTCATGGTCGAAGTTATTAGTGGATCTGAGGTCCAATGAGCTCACACTGCCCCCCTGTGGAGAGGCTGTGAACTGCAGCATCATGTCTGTGTGTGTGTGTGTTTGAGAGAGAGAGAGAGAGAGAGAGAGAGAGAGAGAGAGTGTGTGTGTGTGTGTGTGTGTGTGTGTGTGTGAGAGAGAGAGAGAGTGTGTGTGTGTGTGTGTGTGAGATAGAGACGATGGGCACAAATAGACAAATCAATTAATAAATGCATGTTTTGTTGTTCAGATCCAAAAACTTTATTTTAAATTCTAGTCCAGATCATAAAGTTTACAAACAATAAAATCAAAGTTTTATTACATCTATGAAATGTTTGTGACAACATAAAAATATTAAATGATCTAAAATACTGTAAATGTACCTTTTTATTTTCTCTTCTGATGCAATAAAGTCACAGCGATTCTGGTTCTGTGTGTTTTCAGTCTCCATCAGTTGAACTCTGCTGTCAGTCGTCTGTTCAGTGAGAGGATGAGTCGTTATTTATTTAAGGTGGACGTCTCAGTTTGGGTTCATGTGATGTTGCTGACTGAAGAACTGAATCTCTCTCTGCTGTTCCTCCCTTCATAAAGGGTCAAAACTACAAATATTAATATGTGAGAATAAGTAAAATAACCAAACAATGAATAAAGACAACAGAAGAGATGAAGACAGAAATTAATTCACCAGCCTTCCCTGCACATCCTGTTAAATGATGAAGTGATGAAAATGAGATTTGTCATTGAGACGTGATTAAATGAAATAAATCTAAGATAAGAAGGTAATTAAATTGTTGTCAGAATAAAAATAATTTAAGTGTCAAACATTCAGGACGTAACATTGGTGAGTAAATGAAATAATGAGGTTGTTATAGTAAAGTGTTCTCATGTGATCAGATAATTAAAACCACTTCAGTTCTCCACCTCCAGACTCTACTCATGTTTCACCAAAATATAACTTCAACAAGAAGACAAAGATCCTCATTGGCTGATTTTAAACAAACTAAACAAACAAACTCTCTTTGTTTTCAAGACTGAATAAACTGAATAAACAAACTGACCTTAAAGGACAAAAACACAGTTTATACTGTTTAACTGTGTTTATATGTGGCGGACCCTGCCACCTCTCTAGCTTCAGACAGTGTTCTGGGACCTTATTTTCCTCTGAGAACAGTTTGTTTATTCACTGATGGAGAAAAGTTTGTGTTATTACCTCATTAATATTGTAAATGTTAAAATTCTCAGTTTGAATTTCTCCAAAACTACGTAGCGTCCCTTTAATGCTGATCATCGGGCCCTTGGGTCAGAAACAGTTGGACTTGTCTTCAGTCAGTGTGACTAAACTCTCAGTCTCTCACTGATTCAAATGAATATTAAGTGAACAAAACAGACTCTGTGTGAAAGTAACTGGTCAACAGAAACACCTGTTTCACTGCTTCCTGTCTCTCAACACAACAAATATTGTGATCTAAATATCTCAGCGTGGCTCAATCTGAATCCTTTCATACAGATTGTTATAATATAAAATCAGTTATGTTAAATAAATATTTGTAAAATGTTTTTGGGTCGAGGCTGGACAACAAATAAACAGAACATGAAGATATTGGTGCCAAATAAATGTGACGATATTATCAAGTTAATATATTTTCAGGTTAATATTTCCTCTTGACAAGTTTCAGAAAATGATGAACCTTTAATATCAGTAATAACATAATAGAGGGCATTACAGTTCAGTCAGAGCTGGTGCTGGTTCTGATTGGACTACAGCTCCTTCAACAGCAACAAGTTTATCAGATTACATTTCCAGCAATGAATCAGTGCTTTGGACTGAAACACTCCCCTGCGTCACATGTGAACCAACAGCCTTCAGCAGAGGTCTGACAAAGCTCCGCCCTCATCTGAGACACATGAGACACACAGTTTGTTGGTGTGTGTGTGTGTGTGTGTGTGTGTGTCTCTTTGGTACAGAACCACAAACAGACGATCAGATCCACCTTCAGACTGAACTAACAACGTCCTCTGAGTGAGTTCATCTACAGGAGAGAGGAGGAGGAAACTACAACACTGCAGACGCTCCACACACTGAAGGTGAGTCCGACCAGAACCAGAACTCAGAGTAAACTACAGTGAAGTGAAGGAGGAAGTGGAGCTGTGACTGACTGTACTGTCTGCTGTGTTCACAGCGTCACTCAGAGACTAAATGGCTTCCAGGTTAGAGGAGGATCTCTGCTGTCCTGTCTGCCTCGACGTCTTTAAAGATCCTGTCATCCTGTCATGTAGCCACAACTTCTGTACAGACTGTCTGCAGAGCTGCTGGGCAGAGAAAGAGGTCAGAGAGTGTCCAGTTTGTAACAGAAGATCTTCAAAGAACATTATACCTCCTAACTTGGTGTTAAAGAACCTGTGTGAGACCTTCTTACAGGAGAGAGATCAGAGAGCTTCAGAGGATCTCTGCAGTCGGCACTCTGAGAAACTCAAACTCTTCTGTCTGGACCATCAGCAGCCGGTGTGTCACATCTGCAGAGACTCAGAACAACACACCAACCACAGATTCAGACCCATCGATGAAGCTGCACGACGACACAAGAAGAAACTTCAGGAAACTCTGGAGCCTTTAAAGGAGAAGTTAAAGGTTTTTGAAGAAGTTAACGTGAAGTTTGATCAGACAGCAGAACACATGAAGGTCCAGGCCCGACACACAGAGAGGCAGATTAAGGATCAGTTTAAGAAGCTTCACCAGTTTCTAGAGGAGGAAGAGGTGGCCAGGATGGCTGCACTGTGGGAGGAAGAGGAGCAGAAGAGTCAGATGATGAAGGAGAAGATGGAGGCTCTGAGCAGGGAGATAGCAGCTCTTTCACACACAGTCAGAGCCACAGAGGAGCAGCTGAGAGTTGAAGACGTCTCATTCCTGCACAACTACAAGGCTGCAGTGGAAAGAGTCCAGCAGCGCCTCCTGCTGGAGGATCCACAGTTGCCCTCAGGAGCTCTGATAGACCAGGCCAAACACCTGGGCAACCTAAGCATCAACATCTGGAACAAGATGAAGGACATGGTCTCCTACACTCCTGTGGTTCTGGACCCAAACACTGCTCATCCAAACCTCATCCTGTCTGAAGATCTGAGCAGTGTGACAGGAGGAGATGAACAGAAGCTTCCTGATAATCCAGAGAGGTTTGATCATTACGGGTCTGTCCTGGGCTCTGAGGGCTTTAACTCAGGGACTCACAGCTGGGACGTCGAGGTCGGAGACAGAACAGTCTGGTGTCTGGGTGTGTTAGCAGAGTCTGTCCAGAGGAAGGGAGACGAACTGTCTGATGTTTGGGTAATAGAGTTCGATGACGGTGAATACTCTGCATGCTCACCATCAGCTCCATCCACTGGTCTAGTAGTGCAGAAGAAGCTCCAGAGGATCAGAGTGAATCTGGACTGGACCAGAGGAAAGCTGTTGTTCTCTGATCCTGATACTAACACACACCTACACACCTTCACACACACTTTCACTGAGAGGATGTTTCCATACTTTTTTACTTTGGATAAACTGAAGATATCACCCCTGAAGGTGTGTGTGACAGTGGAACAGAGCAGGTAAAGAAGTATTTCATCTCTGGAAAGACGGCCCTTAAATAAAACTTTATCTCTCTGCAGTAGAAATACGAATAGTTTTGAACTTGATGCTACATGAGCAGAGAAAACAGAGTCAAAGGGCTGTGGTGTTCACTTCTACTCAAAAGGTAGAAAGACTACAACACCCAGAGTGCACAGCGCTACACTGGATTGGACGGGGCTTGGTTTTGGCTCAGAGAAAGTTCTGAAAGAGGAGACAGTGAGGTGGCCGGATGGTGACGAATAATAATGTGTTGCAGCTGAACGGTGAAAAACTATAATATCCAGGATGTTGTTTCTTTAAAGGTGTTCTTGAAAACATTCAGGCTCTAAATGTGGCGTTCCATCTCCTCCTTCCATCACATTCACATCACAACACCGCTGTTGATCCGATCATCAGCCCCCTCAGGTGGTGGCCAGTTTGTGCACTAGCTAACTTCGCTAACACTAGCTAGCTAACCTTAACCTTTTTCCCCACAAACTGGCAACAACCAAGACTGTTGATCAGTGACGACACACAGACACCACGTGATACAAACTGTGTGATACTATTGGCTGACAAACCTCGTAAGAAGCTGAACCAACTGTCAGAATTCTAAATAAACAGAACAATTAATTTGGACCTGATCAACTCTTAAAATCATTTCTTCACATTCATAATAATTTTCTTAAAGAAAAGAGAGACATTTATTCTGCACCATTCTACGAGCTCTGTAGATGTTTTATCTTACAAATGATTTGTCAACATAAAAAATGTTGTCAACATGTTGTTTTAACCCTTGTGCACCCCTTAAATTTATATAACTCTGAGTTCCCTCAGGTACACAAAATGTTTTTTTTTCTAAAAAGTGTTATAAAAATATTATATGTGAATATTTTTTTTTTTACTTTCACTGCATTAAATGTTCCTAATCATAACTATCAAATTTACATGTATTTCTTAAATAATTTTAACCCTTTATTGCCATTTTGGGAATATGAACCCACATAATTTAAATCATAAAAACACAAAATATTAAATATTTTCTAAACACTAAGTGCAAACTGAAAATGTTTAGGGGGGAATATTACACCCTTGCATATGTCAATAATTGACAACAACATTGATCTTAATGCATTATTATTTTTTGAGCAGTGTCAGTTTATTAAAAAATATAACTCTGAGTTCCCTCAGGTACACAAAATGTTTTTTCTAAAAAGTGTTATAAAAATATTATATGTGAATATTTTTTTTTAACTTTCACTGCATTAAATGTTTTGACCAACTTCAGTCCTAATCATAACTATCAAATTTACATGTATTTCTCAAATAATTTTAACCCTTTATTGCCATTTTGGGAATATGAACCCACATACTATAAATCATAAAAACACAAAATATGAAATATTTTCTAAACACTAAGTGCAAACTGAAATTTTTTAGGGGGAATATTACACCCTTGCATATGTCAATAATTGACAACAACATTGATTTTAATGCATTATTATTTTTTGAGCAGTGTCAGTTTATTAAGAAAAATAACTCTTGAGTTCCCTCAGGTACACAAAATGTTTTTTCTAAAAAGTGTTATAAAAATATTATATGTGAATATTTTTTTTTACTTTCACTGCATTAGATGTTTTGACCAACTTCAGTCCTAATCATAACTATCAAATTTACATGTATTTCTCAAATAATTTTAACCCTTTATTGCCATTTTGGGAATATGAACCCACATACTATAAATCATAAAAACACAAAATATGAAATATTTTCTAAACACTAAGTGTAAACTGAAATTAACATTATATATACATATATACATATATACATATATATATATATATATATATATATATATATATATATATATATATATGACTTGTAACTGAAGCTGTCAGACAAACGTAGTGGAGTAAGAAGTATGAAGTTACATAAAACAGAAAACTCGTAAAGTAACTGTAATGTAGTGCTGACACACAGCACAGTACTCGAGTACTTTCAGTCTTCTACATATTGTAAACTGAGGATCTGAAGTACAGAGTGTCATAATTTAAATACAAATAAATATAAAATAAATATTATTTTCACTTCATGAAATGTTTTTATCTGGTTTATTTAGTTTAGTTGGAACAAAGTCTGATAACTGTCACTTTATGGTCGTGGTTATGAGTGGATCTGAGGTCCAACAAGCTCACACTGCCTCCCTGTGGAGAGGCTGTGAACTGCAGCATCAGTGTGTGTGTGAGGATGGACACCAATCAGTTAATAACTGCATATTTTGTTGTTCAGATCCAAATCCTTTAATATCAGTAATAATATAATAGAGAACACTACAGTTCAGGCAGAGCTGGCGCTGGTTCTGATTGGACTACAGCCCCTCCAACAACAACAACAACAACAACTGTATCAGATTGAAATTTTAACAGGGAAATTTGAATTTGAAAGTGTCAGGGCCAAAATTGTTCCTCCAGGAGGTGTTTGGGGACGTTTGGAGTCCACTTGTACCTAATTGTAGTGACACTTTTTCGAAAATTTTACAAAGCTGGACATAGGGTCCGGGTTGGGTCAGAGGCAGGCCTGCAACGTGAATGGGATGGATCAGAGGTGTCCAGGCAAAAATTGGCCACTCAACATTTTCAAGCTTACCTCCTTGTTTCTTTTACATTAGGTAGTTCTGGCTTATGTTTTGGCTCATTATCTTGCTGTAGGATGAACCCCTGACCGACTAGGCGCGTACCAGACGGTACCGCATGGCGCTGCTGGTTCAGGGTACCTCTCTGTGGAAGTCACCGACCCTGGATCCAGCAAAACAGCCCCAGATCATCACGCTTCCTCCTCCATGTTTGACAGTTGATGTCACACACTGAGGAAACATCCTTTTGCCTACTCTACAGTGTACAAAAATCCTGCGTGATGATACCGAAGACGTTCTTCCAGTCTTCAGTAGTCCATTGGCTGTTTCATGGCCCAGGCAAGCCTATTTTTCCTATTCTGACGTCTTAGCAATGGCTTTCTTGGTGCAACTCGACCTGTCAAACCTGCATCTCGCAGCCTTCTCTTCACAGTTGAAACTGAGACTTGTTTAGTACAACCAACATTAAGCTGTGCTTGAAGCTGTTGTCCTGTGAGCCTCCTATCACACAAGCTGTTGACTCTCAGAAACTTGTCTTCTGATTCTGTTGTGGTTTTGGGTCTGCCAGACCTCTTCCTGTCAGAGTTCCCTCAGTTTCTGAGTCCCTTTTGATGGTGAAGGAAACTGTGCTCACTGACACCTTGGCTTTATTTGCAATTTCTCTCTAGGAAAGACCTACATTTTTAAGTGTTACAATGGTCTGTCTCTCTTCCATTGTTAATTGCCTTTTTCTCGCCAATTTTTATGGCAATACAATACTTTCTGCAAACAATGAGTGTGTGGTACTACAGTGTGTTCCAACACTACTTTTATGCAGACAGAGGGGGTTGTAAATAATCAAGACCAGTTGGGACACCTGTAGGAATTGGTAGCACCAACGTTCAAGGCTTGATCAACCTCCATTGCTGCAGCCTTAAGTCGTTAACCCATTTCCTGTTCCCTGAAAAAGGACTTTTTTTTTATCATTCTGAAATGTACATTATTGTTCAGTTTTGGGTAACCTTACCTTTGTTTTAACCTCTGGTAGTTCAGCACTTACATTTGTACCATTTCAAGCTATTCATTGGACTTGAACTGTTTGAATTTCAATAAAAAACTGGAAATATTGGGGTGTTCTAAAACTTTTGACCGGTAGTGTAAGTCATAATATAATAAAGCCCATTACAGTGCAGGCAGTGCTGGTGCTGGTTCTGATGGGTCTATAGCCCCTCCAACAGCAACAAAAAGTGTGTCAGATTACATTTCCAGCAATAAATCAGTACTTTGGACTGAAACACTCCCCTGAGTCACATATGAACCAACAGCATTCAGCAGAGGTCTGACAAAGCTCCGCCCACACCTGACTCACCTGAGACAAACAGTTTGTCAGTGTGTGTGTGTGTGTGTGTGTGTGTGTGCCTCTTTGGTACAGAACCACGGACAGACGATCAGATCCACCTTCAGACTGAACTAACAACGTCCTCTGAGTGAGTTCATCTACAGGAGAGAGGAGGAGGAAACTACAACACTGCAGATGCTCCACACACTGAAGGTGAGTCCGACCAGAACCAGAACTCAGAGTAAACTTCAGTGAAGTGAAGGAGGAAGTGGAGCTGTGACTGACTGTACTGTCTGCTGTGTTCACAGCGTCACTCAGAGACTAAATGGCTTCCAGGTTAGAGGAGGATCTCTGCTGTCCTGTCTGCCTCGACGTCTTTAAAGATCCTGTCATCCTGTCATGTAGCCACAACTTCTGTAAAGACTGTCTGCAGAGCTGCTGGGCAGAGAAAGAGGTCAGAGAGTGTCCAGTTTGTAAGAGAAGATCTTCAAGAGAGAGTCTACCTCCTAACCTGGCGTTAAAGAACCTGTGTGAGACCTTCTTACAGGAGAGAGATCAGAGAGCTTCAGAGGATCTCTGCAGTCTGCACTCTGAGAAACTCAAACTCTTCTGTCTGGACCATCAGCAGCCGGTGTGTCACATCTGCAGAGACTCAGAACAACACACCAACCACAGATTCAGACCCATCGATGAAGCTGCACGACAACACAAGAAGGAACTTCAGGAAACTCTGGAGCCTTTAAAGGAGAAGTTAAAGGTTTTTGAAGAAGTTAAAGTGAAGTTTGATCAGACAGCAGAACACATGAAGGTCCAGGCCCGACACACAGAGAGGCAGATTAAGGATCAGTTTAAGAAGCTGCACCAGTTTCTAGAAGAGGAAGAGGAGGCCAGGATGGCTGCACTGAGGGAGGAAGAGGAGCAGAAGAGTCAGATGATGAAGGAGAAGATGGAGGCTCTGAGCAGAGAGATAGCAGCTCTTTCACACACAGTCAGAGCCACAGAGGAGCAGCTGAGAGCTGAAGACGTCTCATTCCTGCTCAACTACAAGGCTGCAGTGGAAAGAGTCCAGCAGCGCCCCCTGCTGGAGGATCCACAGCTGCCCTCAGGAGCTCTGATAGACCAGGCCAAACACCTGGGCAACCTGAGCTTCAACATCTGGACCAAGATGAAGGACATGGTCTCCTACACTCCTGTGGTTCTGGACCCAAACACTGCAGCTCCAGGCCTCATCCTGTCTGAAGATCTGAGCAGTGTGACAGTAGGAGAGACACAGAAGCTTCCTGATAATCCAGAGAGGTTTGATACTCTCATGTTTTTCCTGGGCTCTGAGGGCTTTAACTCAGGGACTCACAGCTGGGACATCGAGGTCGGGGACAGTACAGGCTGGTTACTGGGTGTGTTAGCAGAGTCTGTCCAGAGGAAGGGAAACACACTGTCTGATATTTGGGGAATAATGTTCTGTGGAGGTAAATACGGAGTGTGGTCACCATCAGCTCGACCTACTGATCTCGCAGTGAAGAAGAAGCTCCAGAGGATCAGAGTGAATCTGGACTGGACTAGAAGAAAGCTGTCGTTCTCTGATCCTGATACTAACACACACCTACACACCTTCACACACACTTTCACTGAGAGGATGTTTCCATTCATTGCCACTGGGGATAAACTCCCACTGAAGATATCACCTCTGAAGGTGTGTGTGACAGTGAAACAGAGCAGGTAAAGAAGTATTTAATCTCTGGAAAGACGGCCCTTAAATAAAACTTTCTCCCCTCAGGTGGTTGCCAGTTTGTGCACTAGCTAACTTTGCTAACACTAGCTAGCAAAGTCAACCTTTTTCCCCACAAACTGGCAACTACCAAGACTGTTGATCAGTGACGACACAAAGACACCACGTGATACAAACTGTGTGATGCTATTGGCTGACAAACCTCATTAGAAGCTGAACCAACTGTCAGAATTCTGACCCAGAGATAAACAGAACAATTAATTTGGACCTGACAAACATTTTTTAATCATTTATTCACATTCATCATAATGTTTTTAAAGAAAAGAGAGACTTTTATTCTGCACCGTTCTACGAGCTCTGTAGATGTTTTATCTTACAAATTATTTGTCAACATAAAAATGTTGTCAACATGTTGTTTAAATTAAAAATCACAGAATTCAACCTGTTAATCTTCACCTGCTCCTCCTGCTGACTCATGATTCACAAACACATATGGTGATTTCTGTGTTGTTTTCTTTGTTTGACAGTTTGTTTTGTTTCTATTGTCGAACTTTTCATGAGTAAAATGATTTTTTAGTTTGTTGGCAATTTCTTTAAAAAAATTAAAACAACACATTTGAAGTAATTTTATGGTAAAAGACCATAAAAGAAGCTTTTCTATTTCTTCTCTATTATTTCAAAATGATCAGAAACAGAGGTCCCCTCTTAGAAGTGGAAGAATGTAGTGCCCTGTTGGTGATATTGATGTGTACGTGTGTATGTGTGTGTGTGTGTGTGTGTGTGTGTGTGTGTCAGTTTTGTTGTTTATTATAGATTATGAAGTTTACAAACAATAAGCTGTGGCTCAGGGGTAGAGCCAGCGTCTTGTTATCTGAAGGTTGCTGGTTCGATTCCCCTGGTCTGCATGTTGAAGTGTCCTTGGGCAAGATACTGAACCCCAAACTGCTCCCGATGTGCTGGTCGGCACCTTGCATGGCAGCCACCACCATCAGTGTGTGAATGAATTACTGTAAATCACTTTGGATTAAAGTGTCTGATAAATGTAAATAAAATCAAAGTTTTATAAAATCTATGAAATGTTTGTAATAAGATAATTATATTAAAGGATCCAAAATTCTGTGAATGTACCTTTTTTTCTTATTTTGATGTAATAATATTCTGACAAACTACCTGGGATTTAAAAGTGATAAAAATAATGTAGTTAGACAACTTACAGTCCTGACTATCAGAAATCCTTCCAGAGGTCCTTCACCTGAGACAAAGTACTAATACCACAAAAATACCGCCATGTATCTACTAACACTACTGTAAATACACTCTGTGACAAGTTAAAGTCCTGCGTTAAAAACAGTAGTAATTGCTAGTATAGTAATAGTAATAAGTTTAAAGTAATTTGTCATTTAAAACATTTGTACATTAAAATAATTAAAAGTAAATCTTCATAATTATTTTTCAAAATGATTTATCAACTAATCATTTCAGCTGTACTTTGATAAACTGTAATCTGAAAAGTAACTTGTAACTGAAGCTGTCAGACAAACGTAGTGGAGTAAGAAGTATGAAGTTACATAAAATGGAAACACTCCAGTAAAGTAACTGTAATGTAGTGCTGACACACAGTACAGTACTCGAGTACTTTAACTCTTCTACAGATTGTAAACTGAGGATCTGAAGTACAGAGTGTCATGATTTAAATATAAATAAATATAAAATAAATATTATTCTTTACTTTATGAAATGTTTATATCTGGTTTATTTAGTTTAGTTGGAACAAAGTCTGATAACTGTCACTTCATGGTCGAGGTTATTAGTGGATCTGAGGTCCAATGAGCTCACACTGCCCCCCTGTGGAGAGGCTGTGAACTGCAGCATCAGTCTGTGTGTGTGTGTGTGTGTGTGTGTGTGTGTGTGTGTGTGTGTTGTTGTTGTTGTTGTTCAGATCCAAAAACCTTTAATATCAGTATTAATAAAATAGAAGACACTACAGTTCAGGCAGTGCTGGCGCTGGTTCTGATTGGACTACAGCTCCTTCAACAACAACAGCAACAACAAGTGTGTCAGATTACATTTCCAGCAGTGAATCAGTACTTTGGACTGAAACACTCCCCTGAGTCACATGTGAACCAACAGCATTCAGCAGATGTCTGACAAAGCTCCGCCCACATCTGACTCACCTGAGACAAACCAGGAAACAGTTCGTCAGTGGTGTGTGTGTGTGTGTGTGTGTGTGTCTCTTTGGTACAGAACCACAGACAGACGATCAGATCCACCTTCAGACTGAACTAACAACGTCCTCTGAGTGAGTTCATCTACAGGAGAGAGGAGGAGGAAACTACAACACTGCAGACGCTCCACACACTGAAGGTGAGTCCGACCAGAACCAGAACTCAGAGTAAACTTCAGTGAAGTGAAGGAGGAAGTGGAGCTGTGACTGACTGTACTGTCTGCTGTGTTCACAGCGTCACTCAGAGACTAAATGGCTTCCAGGTTAGAGGAGGATCTCTGCTGTCCTGTCTGCCTCGACGTCTTTAAAGATCCTGTCATCCTGTCATGTAGCCACAACTTCTGTAAAGACTGTCTGCAGAGCTGCTGGACAGAGAAAGAGATCAGAGAGTGTCCAGTTTGTAAGAGAAGATCTTCAAAGGACAATATACCTCCTAACTTGGCGTTAAAGAACCTGTGTGAGACCTTCTTGCAGGAGAGAGTTCAGAGAGCTTCAGAGGATCTCTGCAGTCGGCACTCTGAGAAACTCAAACTCTTCTGTCTGGACCATCAGCAGCCGGTGTGTCACATCTGCAGAGACTCAGAACAACACACCAACCACAGATTCAGACCCATCGATGAAGCTGCACGACAACACAAGAAGAAACTTCAGGAAACTCTGGAGCCTTTAAAGGAGAAGTTAAAGGTTTTTGAAGAAGTTAAAGTGAAGTTTGATCAGACAGCAGAACACATGAAGGTCCAGGCCCGACACACAGAGAGGCAGATTAAGGATCAGTTTAAGAAGCTTCACCAGTTTCTAGAAGAGGAAGAGGAGGCCAGGATGGCTGCACTGAGGGAGGAAGAGGAGCAGAAGAGTCAGATGATGAAGGAGAAGATGGAGGCTCTGAGCAGAGAGATAGCAGCTCTTTCACACACAGTCAGAGCCACAGAGGAGCAGCTGAGAGCTGAAGACGTCTCATTCCTGCACAACTACAAGGCTGCAGTGGAAAGAGTCCAGCAGCGCCCCCTGCTGGAGGATCCACAGCTGCCCTCAGGAGCTCTGATAGACCAGGCCAAACACCTGGGCAACCTGAGCTTCAACATCTGGAACAAGATGAAGGACATGGTCTCCTACACTCCTGTGGTTCTGGACCCAAACACTGCTGGTCCAGACCTCATCCTGTCTGAAGATCTGTGCAGTGTGACAGCAGGAGAGATACAGGAGCTTCCTGATAATCCAGAGAGGTTTGATTATTACGGCTCTGTCCTGGGCTCTGAGGGCTTTAACTCAGGGACTCACAGCTGGGACGTCGAGGTTGGAGACAGTACAGACTGGATACTGGGTGTGTTAGCAGAGTCTGTCCAGAGGAAGGGAGACAAACTGTCTGATGTTATGGGGAATAGGGTCCTTGACGATGGTAAATACTCAGTGTGGTCACCATCAGCTCCAGACACTGGTCTCGTAGTGCAGAAGAAGCTCCAGAGGATCAGAGTGAATCTGGACTGGACCAGAGGAAAGCTGTCGTTCTCTGATCCTGATACTAACACACACCTACACACCTTCACACACACTTTCACTGAGAGGATGTTTCCATACATTAGCACTGTGGATGAACTCCCACTGAAGATATCACCCCTGAAGGTGTGTGTGACAGTGGAACAGAGCAGGTAAAGAAGTATTTCATCTCTGGAAAGACGGCCCTTAAATAAAACTTTCTCTCTCTGCAGTAGAAAGACAAATAGTTTTGAACTTGATGCTACATGAGCAGAGAAAACAGAGTCAAAGGGCTGTGGTGTTCACTTCTACTCAAAAGGTAGAAAGACTACAACACCCAGAGTGCACAGCGCTGCACCGGATTGGACGGGACTCGGTTTTGGCTCAGAGAAAGTTCTGAAAGAGGAGACAGTGAGGCGGCTGGATGGTGACGAACAATATTGTGTTGCAGCTGAACAGTGAAAAACTATAATATCCAGGATGTTGTTTCTTTAAAGGTGTTATTGAAAACATTCAGGCTCTAAATGTGGCGTTCCATCTCCTCCTTCCATCACATTCACGCCACAACACCGCTGTTGATCCGATCATCTACTCCCTCAGGTGGTGGCCAGTTTGTGCACTAGCTAACTTTGCTAACACTAGCTAGCTAACGTTAACCTTTTTCCCCACAAACTGGCAACTACCAAGACTGTTGATCAGTGACGACACACAGACACCACGTGATACAAACTGTGTGATGCTATTGGCTGACAAACCTCGTTAGAAGCTGAACCAACTGTCAGAATTCTGACCCAGAGACAAACAGAACAATTAATTTGGACCTGACAAACATTTTTTAATCATTTATTCACATTCATCATAATGTTTTTAACGAGAAGAGACTTTTATTCTGCACAGTTCTACGAGCTCTGTAGATGTTTTATCTTACAAATTATTTGTCAACATGAAATTGTTGTCAACATGTTGTTTAAATTAATTATCACAGAATTCAACCTGTTAATCTTCACCTGCTCCTCCTGCTGTCTCATGATTCACAAACACATATGGTGATTTCTGTGTTGTTTTCTTTGTTTGACAGTTTGTTTTGTTTCTATTGTCGAACTTTTCATGAGTAAAATTATTTTTTAATTTGTTGGCAATTTCTTTAAAAAAATGAAAAGAAGACATTTGAAGTAATTTTATGGTAAAAGACCTTAAAAGAAGATTTCTATTTCATTTTTATTTTTTCAAAATGACCAGAAACAGAGGTCCCCTCTTAGATGGTGGAAGAATGAAGTGCCCTGTTGGTAATACAGATGTGTACGTGTGTGTGTGTGTGTGTCAGTTTCGTTGTTTATTTTAGATTATGAAGTTTACAAACAATAAGCTGTGGCTCAGGGGTAGAGTAAGCGTCTTGTTATCAGAAGGTTGCTGGTTCGATTCCCCTGGTCTGCATGTTGAAGTGCCCTTGGGCAAGATGCTGAACCCCAAACTGCTCCTGATGTGCTGGTCGGCACCTTGCATGGCAGCCACCACCATCAGTGTGTGAATGTATGAATGAATTACTGTAAGTCACTTTGGATTAAAGTGTCTGATAAATGTAAATAAAATCAAAGTTTTATGAAATGTTTGTAATGAAATAAATATATTAAATGATCCAAAATACTGTAAATGTACTTTTGTTTCTCCTTTTGATGTAATAATATTCTGACAAACTACCTGGGATTTAAAAGTAATAAAAATAATGTAGTTAGACAACTTACAGTCCTGACTATCAGAAATCCTTCCAGAGGTCCTTCACCTGAGACAAAGTACTAATACCACAAAAATACTGCCATGTAACTACTAACACTACTGTAAATACACTCTGTGACAAGTTAAAGTCCTGCGTTAAAAACAGTAGTAATTGCTAGTATAGTAATAGTAATAAGTTTAAAGTAATTTGTCATTTAAAACATTTGTACATTAAAATAATTAAAAGTAAATCTTCATAATTATTTTTCAAAATGATTCATCAACTAATCATTTCAGCTGTACTTTGATAAACTGTAATCTGAAAAGTAACTTGTAACTGAAGCTGTCAGACAAACATAGTGGAGTAAGAAGTATGAAGTTACATAAAATGGAAACACTCCAGTAAAGTAACTGTAATGTTGTGCTGACACACAGCACAGTACTCGAGTACTTTAACTCTTCTACAGATTGTAAACTGAGGATCTGAAGTACAGAGTGTCATGATTTAAATATAAATAAATATGAAATAAATATTATTCTTTACTTTATGAAATGTTTATATCTGGTTTATTTTGTTTAGTTGGAACAAAGTCTGATAACTGTCACTTCATGGTCGAGGTTATTAGTGGATCTGAGGTCCAATGAGCTCACACTGCCCCCCTGTGGAGAGGCTGTGAACTGCAGCATCAGTCGGTGTGTGTGTATATGTGTGTGTGTGTGTATATGTGTGTGTGTGTGTGTGTTTGTGAGGATGGACACAAATCAATTAATAACTGCATGTTTTGTTGTTCAGATCTAAAAACCTTTAATATCAGTAATAATATAATAGAGAACACTACAGTTCAGGCAGTGCTGGTGCTGGTTCTGATTGGACTACAGCCCCTCCAACAAAAACAACAAGTGTGTCAGATAACATATCCAGCAATAAATCAGTACTTTGGACTGAAACACTCCCCTGAGTCACATGTGAACCAACAGCATTCAGCAGAGGTCTGACAAAGCTCCGCCCCCATCTGACTCACCTGAGACAAACCAGGAAACAGTTTGTCAGTGTGTGTGTGTGTGTGTGTGTGTCTCTTTAGTACAGAACCACGAACAGACGATCAGATCCACCTTCAGACTGAACTAACAACGTCCTCTGAGTGAGTTCATCTACAGGAGAGAGGAGGAGGAAACTACAACACTGCAGACGCTCCACACACTGAAGGTGAGTCCGACCAGAACCAGAACTCAGAGTAAACTTCAGTGAAGTGAAGGAGGAAGTGGAGCTGTGACTGACTGTACTGTCTGCTGTGTTCACAGCGTCACTCAGAGACTAAATGGCTTCCAGGTTAGAGGAGGATCTCTGCTGTCCTGTCTGCCTCGACGTCTTTAAAGATCCTGTCATCCTGTCATGTAGCCACAACTTCTGTAAAGACTGTCTGCAGAGCTGCTGGGCAGAGAAAGAGATCAGAGAGTGTCCAGTTTGTAAGAGAAGATCTTCAAGGGAGATTCTACCTCCTAACTTGGCGTTAAAGAACCTGTGTGAGACCTTCTTACAGGAGAGAGATCAGAGAGCTTCAGAGGATCTCTGCAGTCGGCACTCTGAGAAACTCAAACTCTTCTGTCTGGACCATCAGCAGCCGGTGTGTCACATCTGCAGAGACTCAGAACAACACACCAACCACAGATTCAGACCCATCGATGAAGCTGCACAACAACACAAGAAGGAACTTCAGGAAACTCTGGAGCCTTTAAAGGAGAAGTTAAAGGTTTTTGAAGAAGTTAAAGTGAAGTTTGATCAGACAGCAGAACACATGAAGGTCCAGGCCCGACACACAGAGAGGCAGATTAAGGATCAGTTTAAGAAGCTTCACCAGTTTCTAGAAGAGGAAGAGGAGGCCAGGATGGCTGCACTGAGGGAGGAAGAGGAGCAGAAGAGTCAGATGATGAAGGAGAAGATGGAGGCTCTGAGCAGAGAGATAGCAGCTCTTTCACACACAGTCAGAGCCACAGAGGAGCAGCTGAGAGCTGAAGACGTCTCATTCCTGCACAACTACAAGGCTGCAGTGGAAAGAGTCCAGCAGCGCCCCCTGCTGGAGGATCCACAGCTGCCCTCAGGAGCTCTGATAGACCAGGCCAAACACCTGGGCAACCTGAGCTTCAACATCTGGACCAAGATGAAGGACATGGTCTCCTACACTCCTGTGGTTCTGGACCCAAACACTGCTCATCGAGGCCTGATCTTGTCTGAAGATCTGAGCAGTGTGGGAGGAGGAGGAGAGAGACAGAAGCTTCCTCATAATCCAGAGAGGTTTTATTATTACTGGTCTGTCCTGGGCTCTGATGGCTTTAACTCAGGGACTCACAGCTGGGACGTCGAGGTTGGAGACAGTACATTCTGGATACTTGGTGTGTGTGCAGAGTCTGTCCAGAGGAAGGGACTCATACAGTCTGATCTATGGGGAATAGTGTTCTGTGGAGGTAAATACTCAGTGTGGTCACCACCAGCTCCACTCACTGGTCTAGTAGTGAAGAAGAAGCTCCAAAGGATCAGAGTGAATCTGGACTGGACCAGAGGAAAGCTGTTGTTCTCTGATCCTGATACTAACACACACCTACACACCTTCACACACACTTTCACTGAGAGGATGTTTCCAGTCATTGGCACTGTAGATAAACTCCCACTGAAGATATCACCCCTGAAGGTGTGTGTGACACTGGAACAGAGCAGGTAAAGAAGTATTTCATCTCTGGAAAGACGGCTTTTAAATAAAACTTTCTCTCTCTGCATTAGAAATCTAATAGTTTTGAACTTGATGCTACATGAGCAGAGAAAACAGAGTCAAAGGGCTGTGGTGTTCACTTCTACTCAAAAGGTAGAAAGACTACAACACCCAGAGTTCACAGCGCTGCACCGGATTGGACGGGGCTTGGTTTTGGGTCAGAGAAAGTTCTGAAAGAGGAGACAGTGAGGCGGCTGGATGGTGACGAACAATATTGTGTTGCAGCTGAACGGTGAGAAACTATAATATCCAGGATGTTGTTTCTTTAAAGGTGTTATTGAAAACATTCAGGCTCTAAATGTGGCGTTCCATCTCCTCCTTCCATCACATTCACGTCACAACACCGCTGTTGATCCGATCATCTACTCCCTCAGGTGGTGGCCAGTTTGTGGACTAGCTAACTTTGCTAACACTAGATAGCTAATGTTAACATTTTTCCCCACAAACTGGCAACTACCAAGACTGTTGATCAGTGACGACACAAAGACACCACGTGATACGAACTGTGTGATACTATTGGCTGACAAACCTCGTTAGAAGCTGAATCAACTGTTAGAATTCTGACCCAGAGATCAACAAAACAATTAATTTGGACAAACATTTAAAAATAATTTATTCACATTCATCATAATGTTTTTAAAGAAAAGAGAGACTTTTATTCTGCACTGTTCTACGAGCTCTGTAGATATTTTATCTTACAAATGATTTTTCAACATGTTGTTTAAATCAAAAGTCACAGAATTCAACCTGTTAATCTTCACCTGCTCCTGCTGTCTCATGATTCACAAACACACATGTTGATTTCTCTGTTTTTGTTTTTGTTTGACTCAGTGTGACGGTGTGTGTGTGTCTTTGTGTGTGTGTGTGTCTGTGTGTGTGTATGGAAGTCCCTTGTTGACAATTTCTTTAAAAAAACAAACATATTTGAAGTAATTTTCTGGTAAAACACCTTAAAAGAAGCTTTTCTATTCTATTTTCGTTTTTTCAAAATGATCAGAAACAGAGGTCCCCTTTTAGATAGTGTAGCAATGTAGTGACCTGTTGGTAATATAGATGTGTACGTGTGTATGTATGTGTGTGGGTGTCAGGATGGGCACAAATAGTCAAACCAGTATCGTTGTCTATTTTAGATTATAAAGTTTACAAACAATAAGCTGTGGCTCAGGGGTAGAGCCTGTGTCTTGTTATCTGAAGGCTGCTGGTTCGATTCCTCTGGTCTGCATGTTGAAGTGCCCTTGGGCAAGATGCTGAACCCCAAACTGCTCCCCAAATGTATGTATGAATGACTGTAAGTCACTTTGGACAGAAGAGTCTGATAAATGTAAATGAAATCAAAGTTTTATAACATCTATGAAATTTTTGTAATAAAATAAATATATTAAATGAGCCAAAATACTGTACCTTTTTCCTCCTTTTGACGTAATAATATTCTGACAAACTACCTGGGATTTAAAAGTGATAAAAATAATGTAGTTAGACAACTTACAGAACCGACTATCAGAAATCCTTCCAGAGGTCCTTCACCTGAGACAAAGTACTAATACCACAAAAATACTGCCATGTAACTACTAACACTACTGTAAATACAATCTGTGACAAGTTAAAGTCCTGCGTTAAAAACAGTAGTAAAAGTATATAAGTTTAAAGTAATTTGTCATTTAAAACATATATATATAGATATATATATATATATATATATATATATATATATATATATATATATATATATATATGAATATATACTAAAATAATTAAAAGTAAATCTTCATAATTCATTTTCTAAATGATTTATCAACATATGATAACAACTGTAATGTAGTGCTGACACACAGTACAGTACTCGAGTACTTTAACTCTTCTACAGATTGTAAACTGAGGATCTGAAGTACAGAGTTTTCAGCCGAGTTTATTCAACAGAGAGCACGATCATACTGGTTATGATACCATTGCAAGAAATGTTCCATTATTTCATAAGATCAATGCTCTGCCTATCTTACTTAGTCCAACCCGACTAGATGAAGGTGACGGCATAAAAAGCACATTGACAAGAAACAGAGCAAAATATCATTCAAGCTGTAAACTTATGTTCAAAAACACAACGCTTTCGAGGGCTGGGATGTTCTTGGCCTCTTGACATGGATATCTTTGGTATCTACACTGTCTTCAGCAGCAGTAGATGCTCTCACTGAATGAGTTTTTTCTTGATGTCCTGCTGACAAATGAAACATCTGTCCCAGTTCGTTTTCTCAACTGTTATGATGGCTTCTGCCATGTCTGCAGCAAATGTATAGGCAGAGGCAGAGGGTTTATCCTTTTACCACCTTTTACCAAGCACTTTGATGTATGGGATACAACTAAGTTCATGCCTTAACCCTACACTTAGTCCGATCGTTCATCCAATGCCATTTATATCCTGTGCAATCTGTACACCATCCGGTTAACTAAAACCCCACTAACCTTGGCTCGGCTCTCCCGCGCTGGCACAACCTGTCAATTCAGGTGCGCTATCTAACTGTTTTGGGGTAGATTAGACAGCATTTGGGATACTAACTTTATCTATCTACTTAATCTATCTATGATCAACAAATCAACACAACTGTATTTTGATGCGTTAAGAGTTGTTCTTTAGCATAATCTAAAACATATAAAATAAAATGACACCAAATCGTCCTTAATGAAAAAACCCAATACATTTCTATCGAAAAACTGAGGATACAGGGGACGGCCATCTTGAAAGTGGTTGAGAGTGTTTTCTTGTCAAGTAACCCTTAGAGACTGCTCATACCAATTTGAAAGCTTGTGTCACTAACTAAACAATTATATCGCTTAACTGCTCCATTTAGGTGGTGGTAATCTTGAAAAAAATGGCCTCCATCTTGAAATTTCAATTGGCTGTGGGCGGTTTCTTGTCAAATGACCCTTTGAGACAGCTCATGCCAATTTTCATGCTTGTATCACCAAATAAAGCACTATAGCACTTAACTGCACCACTAAGGTGGTGGCCATCTTGAAAAATGGCTGCCATCTTGAAATTTCAAGTAGCTGTGTGTGGCTTATTTTCAAGTGACCCACAGAGACTGCTCATGCCAATTTTCATGCTTGTATCACCAAATAAAGCACTATATCACTTAACTGCTCCACTAAGGTGTCGGCCATCTTGAAAAATGGCCGCCATTTTCAAATTTCAAGTGGCTCGGACAATTTTCTTGTCAAGTGACCCATGGAGACTGCTCATGCCAATTTTCACGCTTGTATCATAAACTGAACGATTCTGCCAAAAATAAACACTTAGCCGCTCCACTAACAGAAGTGTCATGATATAAATAAATACAAAATAAATATTATTCTTTACTTTATTAAAGGTTTTTATCTGGTTTATTTAGTTTAGTTGGAACAAAGTCTGATAACTGTCACTTCATGGTCGAGGTTGTTAGTGGATCTGAGGTCCAATGAGCTCACACTGCCCCCCTGTGGAGAGGCTGTGAACTGCAGCATCAGTCTGTGTGTGTGTGTGTGTGTGTGTGTTTGTGAGGATGGACACAAATCAGTTAATAACTGCATGTTTTGTTGTTCAGATCCAAAAACATTATTTTAAATTCTAGTCCAGATTATAAAGTTTACAAACAATGCAAAGTTTGTGATAAACTATGAAATGTTTGTGATAAAATAAATATATTAAATAATCCAAAATACTGTAAATGTACTTTTTTTTCTCTTTTGATGTAATAAAGTCACAATGATTCTGGTTCTGTGTGTTTTCAGCAGCGGTGTATAAAGTCCTGACATGCTATACTTGAGTAAAAGTAAAGATCCCTTAATTGAAAATGACTCTGGTAAAAGTAAACGTTACCCATGACAAAATTACTTGAGTAAAACTCTTAAAGTAGCTTACATCAAATGTACTTGAGTATCAAGAATATTTGTCAGGTATTAAAATGTAATTAAGTATGAAAAGTAAAAGTAAAAGTACAAAGAAATAAAACAGCCAGAAATTAAATTCTTCAATTTAAACTTTATTAACAGTAGGGCTGCAACTAAGAATTATTTTCATTGTTAATTAATCAGTTGATTATGTTTTCCATTAATTTATTAGTTGTTTGGTCTATAATGTGTCAGAAAATGGTTGAAAATGTGGATCAGTTTCCCAAAGCACAAGATGATACCCTCAAATGTTTTGTTTTGTCCACAACTAAAAGATTTTCAGTTTATCACCATAGAGGAGGAAAGACACGAGAAAATATTTATTCAAGAAGCTGGAATTTGACAAATTTGCCTTTTTTTCCCTTAAAAATGGACTCAAAACGATTAATCTATTATCAAACTAGCTGGGGATTAGCAACATCTTAATACAACATTGTTGCAGCTCTAATTAACAGTATTTATTCCTCTTTCCTCCCTCAGCTACTTCCGTCTCTCCTTATACTCCCTCCATCCATCTCATCTCACTCCCTCCCTCTGCTCGACTCCTTAAAGTCAACAAATTTGCTATTAATCTTCAGCAGGAGTTGGTTTTCAAAATTGCGAGAATCCAGACGTGCTCTTCGTGGGCTGAAGACAGGTCCTGCAATGCTAAATAGTCGTTCACAGTCTGCAGAGGCAGGTAGAGGTGTATTCAACTTCATAGACAACTTGCAGACAGCAGGGAAGGATTTCAGTAGGTCCATTTGATCTGCTGAACAGGCCAGGTATGCATGCAGAAGTCAAGCAAGCAATTGGGACTCTCCTGTGCATGAGATGACTTCAGGGAAGAGAAAAAGTCTTCCTCATCAGATGAGCTGGAGCTGGTGGCATCTCCTGACAGCAAGGAAGGATCCTCAATGTGCTCCTTGATGTAGTCCATCCCTAAAATAAGAGAGGGTGGAAGTAGCATTAGTACAGCTAAGATACCATTAGTCTAAGATTAATGTACATTTCTATTTGTGTGGTGTGTAACCTGACTGTCGGATACACAAAGGCGCATGGTGACACACGTGAGGGTACACATTCCTTATTTTCACCGCACATGCTACCTGCGTATCAGTTATGTGCACCCCTGCTATGATAATGTAGGGGAGTAAAAGTATGTATTTTTTCTTTATAATGTACTTAAGTAAAATTAAAAGTTGAAACAAATATAAAAACTCAAGTAAAGTGTAGATACTCCCAAAATCTACTTTAGTACTGTAACAAAGTACTTGCACTAGAGTCGTTCTATATTTAAGGTGGACAGCTCTGTGTTTATATGTGGCGGACCCTGCCACCTCTCTGGCTTCAGACAGTGTTCTAGGACCTTATTTTCCTCTGAGAACAGTTTGTTTATTCACTGATGGAGAAAAGTTTGTGTTATGACCTCATTAATATTGTAAATGTTAAAATTCTCAGTTTTAATTTCTACAAAACTACGTAGCGCCCCTTTAATGTTGATGATCGGGCCCTTGGGTCAGAAACAGTTGGACTTGTCTTCAGTCAGTGTGACTAAACTCTCAGTCTCTCACTGATTCAAATGAATATTAAGTGAACAAAACAGACTCTGTGTGAAAGTAACTGGTCAACAGAAACACCTGTTTCACTGCTTCCCATCATGTTACGACCCTGGTCTGGGAGAGCCAGAGACATGACATGATGTGCTTCTCCCTATTCTTCCCACTCCCAAGAAGGCCAGTGTCACAGGGAATTCATATTTAAGGTAGCATTTAATTTTGCTTCATAGGGAGACAAAGCCAACACAACAAACAAAAGAATCTATCTCCCTACCTTCCTTCCACAAATCAAAAATAGTTACAAAAAGACAAAATGTTACCTAACTCCTAAATAAGGAAAAACAAATTTACAAAATGCTCAGATTGTAGATTTCACAGACTGGTTCTGATTGGACTACAGCTCCTTCAACAGCAACAAGTTTATCAGATTACATTTCCAGCAGTGAATCAGTGCTTTGGTCTGAAACACTCTCCTGAGTCTCATGTGAACCAAAAGCATTCCACAGATGTTTGACAAAGCTCCGCCCACACCTGATTCACCTGAGACAAACAGTTTGTCGGTGTGTGTGTGTGTCTTTGGTACAGAACCACGAACAGACGATCAGATCCACCTTCAGACTAAACTAACAACGTCCTCTGAGTGAGTTCATCTACAGGAGAGAGGAGGAGGAAACTACAACACTGCAGACGCTCCACACACTGAAGGTGAGTCCGACCAGAACCAGAACTGAAAGTAAACTACAGTGAAGTGAAGGAGGAAGTGGAGCTGTGACTGACTGTACTGTCTGCTGTGTTCACAGCGTCACGCAGAGACTAAATGGCTTCCAGGTTAAAGGAGGATCTCTGCTGTCCTGTCTGCCTCGACGTCTTTAAAGATCCTGTCATCCTGTCATGTAGTCACAGCTTCTGTAAAGACTGTCTGCAGAGCTGCTGGGCAGAGAAAGAGATCAGAGAGTGTCCCGTTTGTAAGAGAAGATCTTCAAGGGAGATTCTACCTCCTAACTTGGCGTTAAAGAACCTGTGTGAGAACTTCTTACAGGAAAGAGATCAGAGAGCTTCAGAGGATCTCTGCAGTCTGCACTCTGAGAAACTCAAACTCTTCTGTCTGGACCATCAGCAGCCGGTGTGTCTCATCTGCAGAGACTCAGAACAACACACCGACCACAGATTCAGACCCATCGGTGAAGCTGCACGACAACGCAAGAAGGAACTTCAGGAAACTCTGGAGCCTTTAAAGAAGAAGTTAAAGGTTTTTGAAGAAGTTACCGTGAAGTTTGATCAGACAGCAGAACACATGAAGGTCCAGGCCCGACACACAGAGAGGCAGATTAAGGATCAGTTTAAGAAGCTTCACCAGTTTCTAGAAGAGGAAGAGGAGGCCAGGATGGCTGCACTGAGGGAGGAAGAGGAGCAGAAGGGTCAGATGATGAAGGAGAAGATGGAGGCTCTGAGCAGAGAGATAGCAGCTCTTTCACACACAGTCAGAGCCACAGAGGAGCAGCTGAGAGCTGAAGACGTCTCATTCCTGCACAACTACAAGGCTACAGTGGAAAGAGTCCAGCAGCGCCCCCTGCTGGAGGATCCACAGCTGCCCTCAGGAGCTCTGATAGACCAGGCCAAACACCTGGGCAACCTGAGCTTCAACATCTGGAACAAGATGAAGGACATGGTCTCCTACACTCCTGTGGTTCTGGACCCAAACACTGCTCATCCAAACCTCCTCCTTTCTGAAGATCTGAGCAGTCTGAGACGAGGAGGAGAGAGACAGAAGCTTCCTGATAATCCAGAGAGGTTTGATTATTACTGCTCTGTCCTGAGCTCTGAGGGCTTTAACTCAGGGACTCACAGCTGGGACGTCGAGGTTGGAGACAGGACAGTCTGGGATCTGGGTGTGTTAGCAGAGTTTGTCCAGAGGAAGGGATTCATACGGTCTGATCTATGGGAAATACAATTATACAAAGGTAAATACTCAGCATGCTCACCATCAGCTCCACCCACTGATCTCGTAGTGCAGAAGAAGCTCCAGAGGATCAGAGTGAATCTGGACTGGACCAGAGGAAAGCTGTCGTTCTCTGATCCTGATACTAACACACACCTACACACCTTCACACACACTTTCACTGAGAGGATGTTTCCATACTTTAACACTGTAGATAAACTCCCACTGAAGATATCACCCCTGAAGGTATGTGTGACACTGGAACAGAGCAGGTAAAGAAGTATTTCATCCCTGCAGCAGAAAGACAAATAGTTTTGAACTTGATGCTACATGAGCAGAGAAAATAGAGTAAAAGCGCTGTGGTGTTCACTTCTACTCAAAAGGTAGAAAGACTGCACAGCGCTGCACCGGATTGGACGGGGATCGGTTTTGTCTCAGAGAAAGTTCTTAAAGAGGAGACACTGAGGCGGCCGGATGGTGACGAACAATATTGTATTGCAGCTGAACAATGGAAAACTATTATTAGAAGCTGAACCAGACCTTAAAAGAAGCTTTTCTATTCTATTTTTGTTTTTTCAAAATGACCAGAAACAGAGGTCCCCACTTAGATAGTGGAGGAAGGTAGTGCCCTGTTGGTAATATAGATGTGTACGTGTGTGTGTGTGTGAGGATGGACACAAATAGACGAATCAGTTTCGTTGTTCATTTTAGATAATAAAGTTTACAAACAATAAGCTGTGGCTCAGAAGTAGAGCCAGCGTCTTATTTTCAGAAGGTCGCTGGTTTGATTCCCCTGGTCTGCATGTCGAAGTGTCCTTGGGCAAGATACTGAACCCCAAACTGCTCCTGATGTGCTGGTGGCACCTTGCATGGCAGCCACCACCATCAGTATATGAATCAATGACTGTAAGTCACTTTGGACAGAAGAGTCTGATAAATGTAAATCAAATCAAAGTTTTATAACACCAATGAAATGTTTGTAACAAAATAAATATATTAAATGATCCAAAATACTGTAAATGTACCTTTTATTTCTCTTCTGATGTAATAAAGTCACAATGACTCTGGTTCTGTGTGTTTTCAGTCTCCATCAGTTGAACTCTGCTGTCAGTTCAGTCTGGTGTCTGGGTGTGTTAGCAGAGTCTGTCCAGAGGAAGGGAGACGAACTGTCTGATGTTTGGGTAATAGAGTTAGATGACGGTGAATACTCTGCATGCTCACCATCAGCTCCATCCACTGGTCTAGTAGTGCAGAAGAAGCTCCAGAGGATCAGAGTGAATCTGGACTGGACCAGAGGAAAGCTGTTGTTCTCTGATCCTGATACTAACACACACCTACACACCTTCACACACACTTTCACTGAGAGGATGTTTCCATACTTTTTTACTTTGGATAAACTGAAGATATCACCCCTGAAGGTGTGTGTGACAGTGGAACAGAGCAGGTAAAGAAGTATTTCATCTCTGGAAAGACGGCCCTTAAATAAAACTGTCTCTCTCTGCAGTAGAAATACGAATAGTTTTGAACTTGATGCTACATGAGCAGAGAAAACAGAGTCAAAGGGCTGTGGTGTTCACTTCTACTCAAAAGGTAGAAAGACTACAACACCCAGAGTGCACAGCGCTACACTGGATTGGACGGGGCTTGGTTTTGGCTCAGAGAAAGTTCTGAAAGAGGAGACAGTGAGGTGGCCGGATGGTGACGAATAATAATGTGTTGCAGCTGAACGGTGAAAAACTATAATATCCAGGATGTTGTTTCTTTAAAGGTGTTCTTGAAAACATTCAGGCTCTAAATGTGGCGTTCCATCTCCTCCTTCCATCACATTCACGCCACAACACCGCTGCTGATCCAATCATCTGCCCCCTCAGGTGGTGGCCAGTTTGTGCACTAGCTAATTTCGCTAACACTAGCTAGCTAACCTTAACCTTTTTCCCCACAAACTGGCAACAACCAAGACTGTTGATTAGTGACGACACACAGACACCACGTGATACAAACTGTGTGATACTATTGGCTGACAAACCTCGTAAGAAGCTGAACCAACTGTCAGAATTCTAAATAAACAGAACAATTAATTTGGACCTGATCAACTCTTAAAATCATTTCTTCACATTCATAATAATTTTCTTAAAGAAAAGAGAGACATTTATTCTGCACCATTCTACGAGCTCTGTAGATGTTTTATCTTACAAATGATTTGTCAACATAAAAAATGTTGTCAACATGTTGTTTTAACCCTTGTGCACCCCTTAAATTTATATAACTCTGAGTTCCCTCAGGTACACAAAATGTTTTTTTTTCTAAAAAGTGTTATAAAAATATTATATGTGAATATTTTTTTTTTTACTTTCACTGCATTAAATGTTCCTAATCATAACTATCAAATTTACATGTATTTCTTAAATAATTTTAACCCTTTATTGCCATTTTGGGAATATGAACCCACATACTATAAATCATAAAAACACAAAATATGAAATATTTTCTAAACACTAAGTGCCAACTGAAATTTTTTAGGGGGGATTATTACACCCTTGCATATGTCAATAATTGACAACAACATTGATTTTAATGCATTATTATTTTTTGAGCAGTGTCGGTTTATTAAAAAATATAACTCTGAGTTCCCTCAGGTACACAAAATGTTCTTTCTAAAAAGTGTTGTAAAAATGTTATATGTGAATTTTTTTTTTTACTTTCACTGCATTAGATGTATTGACCAACTTCAGTCCTAATCATAACTATCAAATTTAAATGTATTTCTCAAATAATTTTAACCCTTTATTGCCATTTTGGGAATATGAACCCACATACTATAAATCATAAAAACACAAAATATGAAATATTTTCTAAACACTAAGTGCAAACTGAAATTTTTTAGGGGGGATTATTACACCCTTGCATATGTCAATAATTGACAACAACATTGATTTTAATGCATTATTATTTTTTGAGCAGTGTCAGTTTATTAAGAAAAAAACTCTTGAGTTCCCTCAGGTACACAGAATGTTTTTTCTAAAAAAGTTTTTAAAAATGTTATATGTGAATATTTTTTTTTACTTTCACTGCATTAAATGTTTTGACCAACTTCAGTCCTAATCATAACTATCAAATTTACATGTATTTCTCAAATAATTTTAACCCTTTATTGCCATTTTGGGAATGCCACATTTTTATTAACAAACTCACAAAATACAGAACATGAAACAACTGAAACAATTTAACAATCTGTGTGCATGTGTGTGTGTGTGCGCATGTGTGTGTGTGTATGCATGTGTGCGCATGTGTGTGTGTGCATGTGTGCATGTGTGTGTGTGTGTGTGTGTGTGCCAGAGCCTACCAACTCCTGGGGCTTGACATTAACATCAGGAAAACCCAGATCCTATTCCAACCAGCTCCTGACACACCCTTCCAGGTCCCCACAATTTATGTGGACAAAAACTCTCTGGAAAATGTGGATCAATTCGCCGACCTTGGCAGTCTTCTTTCCACAAAAGCTGTCATTGGCGCTGAAATTCACCACCGCATAGGATGTGCCAGCGCAGCTTTTGCTAGGCTGAGGAAGAGAGTCTTTGAGAACTGTGACATCCAGACCAAGACCAAGCTCCTGGTTTATCAAGCAGTAATTCTGCCCACTCTGCTCTATGGGACTGATAGCTGGACCACCTACAGTAGACATCTCAAAGCTCTGGAGCAATACCACCAGCGATGTCTCCGCAAGATCCTCAGGATTGGCTGGGAAGATAGACGGACCAACATCAGTGTCTTGAAGGAAGCCAACATCGCCACCATCACCACAACTATCGCTCGGCACCAGCTACGATGGACAGGCCATGTCATACGCATGCCATGTCAACAACCGCCTTCCGAAACAGATTCTGTACGGCCAACTAAAGGAAGGAAAGCGCACCCAAGGAGGGCAGAAGAAGCGGTACAAGGACAATATATCAAAGCCCATCTCAAATAGTGCCGCTTCAACCTCAACATCTGGGAGGAGGATGCTCTCAAGAGAGACGTGTGGAGCAGGACGGTCCATGAGGGTACAGCACAGCCAGAAAAGGACCTCCACCGTGCCGCAGAAACAAAAAGGCAGCTGAGGAAGGAGAGAACCTCCACCAAAACGGCTCCCCAAACTCAAACCACAACCTCCAGGGCAACAATCTACATATGCCACCACTGCAATAGAGTCTGTGGATCGAGGATCGGCCTCAACCGCCATCTGACGACCCACAAGTGACCAGACCCACCGACAGGAGGACAATCATACTCGTTTCGAGTGATCGCCGATGATGATGATGATGATGGCGTGTATGTGTATGTGTGTGTGTGTGTGTGTTGGAGGTGTAGGGGTCTGTGAGCATAACAAAGAGAGGGAGTGGGACGGGGATGTGCAAAATGTGATGAGAAAAAAGACTTTGCCTGTACACACACACACACACACACAAATAATATTCTTAATACACACATTCATACCACACTTTTGCATCAGGACCAACACACATTGACTACCTTTAGTAATGGAGTGCTTTTTTGATCTTTGACCTCTTGATTTCGATTGACCTCTCTTTTGTTTTGTTTTTTGTTTTACAAGTACAGTAGTGTGTTTGGGGCTCTCTCTCTGTGTGTGTGTGTGTGTGTGTGTCTGTGTGTGTGTGTGTGTGTGTGTGTGTATATGTGTGTGTGTGTGTTTGTGTTGTGGGTGTTGGGGTCTGTGAGCATGAGAAGGAGAGGGGGAGAGACGGGAATGTGCAAAATGTGATGAGCAAAAAAGACTTTCTATTTCCCTGTACACACACACAAATAATATTCTCAATACACACATTCATACCACACTTTTACTTCAATGCCAACACACCCAGACCATTTTAGTTGTAATTATGTGTTTTATAGCCAAGCAATAGTCGGAAATGCAACAGAAACAGGCCTCAATGAAACAGTATGGAATGGAGCCCTCAGCCCTGTAATGGAAAATGATGTAATATGATGGATAACCTTTTTTTTTTTTTTTTCAAGTCAAAAACTTAGATTGAAAAGGTTGTCATATGTAAAACATTGTTTTATGCTAAAATTAGAGTAGGATCAAAACTTTATGTTATAATGGGAGTCAATGGTACAAAAAATGTCCCGAGGGAACCCAGAGGAACTTTTTTATATACACAGTGTATTATAGCCCTATCTATTAGATCCAAGGTTGGAATTTAAAAATCTGATAAAAAACTGAAAACCTTGCAAAGTTTTGTCTCACTACCATTAACATGGGCAAAATTATTGAGTTTTTTTAACTGACAGGTACATAAAATGTACTCAGGAGTGCACAAGGGTTAATTAAAAATCACAGAATTCAACCTGTTAATCTTCACCTGCTCCTCCTGCTGACTCATGATTCACAACACACATGTTGATTTCAATGTTGTTGGTTTTATTTGACTCATTGTGACGGTGTGTGTTTGTGTGTGTGTATGGAAGACCCCTGTTGGCAATTTTTTTTAAAAAACAAAAAGAACGCATTTGAAGTAGTTTTGTCGTAAAAGACCTTAAAAGAAGCTTTTCTATTTTATTTTTGTTTTTTCAAAATGACCACAAACAGTGGTCCCCACTTAGATAGTGGAGAAATGTAGTGCCCTGTTGGTGATATAGATGTGTATGTGCGTGATGATGGGCACAAATAGACGAATCAGTTTCGTTGTTTATTTTAGATTATAAAGTTTACAAACAATAAGCTGTGGCTCAGGGGTAGAGCCAGTGTCTTGTTATCTGAAGGTTGCTGTTCTGATTCCCCTGGTCTGCATGTTGAAGTGTCCTTGGGCAAGATACTGAACCTCAAACTGCTCCTGATGTGCTGGTCGGCACCTTGCATGGCAGCCGCCACCATCAGTGTGTTGAATGAATTACTGTAAGTCACTTTGGACAGAAGAGTCTGATAAATGTAAATAAAATCAAAGTTTTATTACATGAAATGTTTGTAATAAAATAAATATATTAAATGATCCAAAATACTGTAAATGTACCTTTTTTTCTCATTTTGATGTAATAATATTCTGACAAACTACCTGGGATTTAAAAGTGATAAAAATAATGTAGTTAGACAACTTACAGTCCTGACTATCAGAAATCCTTCCAGAGGTCCTTCACCTGAGACAAAGTACTAATACCACAAAAATACTGCCATGTAACTACTAACACTACTGTAAATACACTCTGTGACAAGTTAAAGTCCTGCGTTAAAAACAGCGGTAATAGTAAAAGTATATAAGTTTAAAGTAATTTGTCATTTAAAAAAAAAAATATACTAAAATAATTAAAAGTAAATCTTCATAATTATTTTTCTAAATGATTTATCAACTAATCATTTCAGCTGTACTTTGATAAACTGTAATCTGAAAAGTAACTTGTAACTGAAGCTGTCAGACAAACGTAGTGGAGTAAGAAGTATGAAGTTATATAAAATGGAAACACTCAAGTAAAGTAACTGTAATGTAGTGCTGACACACAGCACAGTACTCGAGTACTTTAACTCTTCTACAGATTGTAACCTGAGGATCTGAAGTACAGAGTGTCATGATTTAAATATAAATAAATATAAAATAAATATTATTCTTTACTTCATGAAATGTTTATATCTGGTTTATTTAGTTTAGTTGGAACAAAGTCTGATAACTGTCACTTCATGGTCGAGGTTATTAGTGGATCTGAGGTCCAATGAGCTCACACTGCCCCCCTGTGGAGAGGCTGTGAACTACAGCATCAGTCTGTATGTGTGTGTGTGTGTGTTTGACACAGTTTGTTACAGTAAAAACAAAAAACCGTCATAAACCAGCTCAGATTACAGATCTAGCAATAAATCAGTACTTTGGACTCAAACACTCTCCTGAGTCACATGAGAACCAACAGCATTCAGCAGAGGTCTTACAAAGCTCCGCCCACATCTGACTCACCTGAGACAAACCAGGAAACAGTTTGTCGGTGTGTGTGTGTGTGTGTGTGCTGATCTATGATCAGATCCACCTTCAGACTGAACTAACAACGGCCTCTGAGTGAGTTCATCTACAGGAGAGAGGAGGAAACTACAACACTGCAGACGCTCCACACACTGAAGGTGAGTCCGACCAGAACCAGAACTGAAAGTAAACTACAGTGAAGGGAAGGAGGAAGTGGAGCTGTGACTGACTGTACTGTCTGCTGTGTTCACAGCGTCACTCAGAGACTAAATGGCTTCCAGGTTAGAGGAGGATCTCTGCTGTCCTGTCTGCCTCGACGTCTTTAAAGATCCTGTCATCCTGTCATGTAGCCACAACTTCTGTAAAGACTGTCTGCAGAGCTGCTGGGCAGAGAAAGAGATCAGAGAGTGCCCAGTTTGCAAGAGAAGATCTTCAAATAACATTATACCTCCTAACTTGGCGTTAAAGAACCTGTGTGAGACCTTCTTACAGGAGAGAGAGCAGAGAGCTTCAGAGGATCTCTGCAGTCGGCACTCTGAGAAACTCAAACTGTTCTGTCTGGACCATCAGCAGCCGGTGTGTCACATCTGCAGAGACTCAGAACAACACACCAACCACAGATTCAGACCCATCGATGAAGCTGCACGACAACGCAAGAAGGAACTTCAGGAAACTCTGGAACCTTTAAAGAAGAAGTTAAAGGTTTTTGAAGAGGTTAAAGTGAAGTTTGATCAGACAGCAGAACACATGAAGGTCCAGGCCCGACACACAGAGAGGCAGATTAAGGATCAGTTTAAGAAGCTTCAACAGTTTCTAGAAGAGGAAGAGGAGGCCAGGATGGCTGCACTGAGGGAGGAAGAGGAGCAGAAGGGTCAGATGATGAAGGAGAAGATGGAGGCTCTGAGCAGAGAGATAGCAGCTCTTTCACACACAGTCAGAGCCACAGAGGAGCAGCTGAGAGCTGAAGACGTCTCATTCCTGCACAACTACAAGGCTGCAGTGGAAAGAGTCCAGCAGCGCCCCCTGCTGGAGGATCCACAGCTGCCCTCAGGAGCTCTGATAGACCAGGCCAAACACCTGGGCAACCTGAGCTTCAACATCTGGACCAAGATGAAGGACATGGTCTCCTACACTCCTGTGGTTCTGGACTCAAACACTGCTCATCCAGAACTGATCCTGTCTGAAGATCTGAGCAGTGTGACAGGAGTAGAAAGACAGCAGCTTCCTGATAATCCAGAGAGGTTTGATTATTACGAGTCTGTCCTGGGCTCTGAGGGCTTTAACTCAGGGACTCACAGCTGGGACGTCGAGGTTGGAGACAGTACAGACTGGATAGTAGGTGTGTTAGCAGAGTCTGTCCATAGGAAGGGAGACAAACTGTCTGATGTTTCGGGAATAATGTTCTGTGACGGTAAATACTCAGTGTGGTCACCACCAGCTCCACTCACTAGTCTAGTAGTGCAGAAGAAGCTCCAGAGGATCAGAGTGAATCTGGACTGGACCAGAGGAGAGCTGTCGTTCTCTGATCCTGATACTAACAAACACCTACACACCTTCACACACACTTTCACTGAGAAGTTGTTTCCATTCATTCTCACTTTGGATGAACTGAAGATATCACCCCTGAAGGTGTGTGTGACAGTAGAATAGAGCAGGTAAAGAAGTATTTCATCTCTGGAAAGACGGCCCTTAAATAAAACTTTCTCTCTCTGCAGCAGAAAGACAAATAGTTTTGAACTTGATGCTACATGAGCAGAGAAAACAGAGTAAAAGGGCTGTGGTGTTCACTTCTACTCAAAAGGTAGAAAGACTACAACTCCCAGAGTGCACAGCGCTGCACCGGATTGGATGGGACTCGGTTTTGGCTCAGAGAAAGTTCTGTAAGAGGAGAGAGTGAGGCGGCCGGATGGTGACGAACAATATTGTGTTGCATCTGAACGCCGAAAAACTATAATATCCAGGATTTTGTTTCTTTAAAGGTGTTATTGAAAACATTCAGGCTCTAAATGTGGCGTTCCATCTCCTCCTTCCATCACATTCACGTCACAACACCGCTGTTGATCCGATCACCTGCCCCCTCAGGTGGTTTCCAGTTTGTGCACTAGCTAACTTCGCTAACACTAGCTAGCTAACGTTAACCTTTTTCCCCACAAACTGGCAACAACCAAGACTGATGATCAGTGACGACACACAGACACCATGTGATACAAACTGTGTGACACTATTGGCTGACAAACAAAGTTAGAAGCTGAACCAACTGTCAGAATTCTGACCCAGAGACAAACAGAACAATTAATTTGGACCTGACAAACATTTAAAAAGAATTCATTCACAATCATAATAATGTTATTAAAGAAAAGAGAGACATTTATTCTGCACCGTTCTACGAGCTCTGTAGGAGTTTTATTTTAAAAATGATTCGTCAACATGTTGTTTAAATTAAAAATCACAGAATTCAACCTGGGAATCTTCACCTGCTCCTCCTGCTGTCTCATGATTCACAAACACATATGGTGATTTCTGTGTTGTTTTCTTTGTTTGACAGTTTGTTTTTTTTCTATTGTCAACCTTTTCATGAGTAAAATTATTTTTTTGAATGTTGGCAATTTCTTTAAAAAAATTAAAAGAACACATTTGAAGTAATTTTATGGTAAAAGACCTTAAAAGAGCTTTTCTGTTATATTTTTGTTTTTTTCAAAATCACCAGAAACAGAGGTCCCCTCTTAGATAGTGGAAGAATGTAGTGCCCTGTTGGTGATATTGCTGTGTCTGTGTGTGTGTGTGTGTGTCAGTTTCGTTGTTTATTTTAGATTATGAAGTTTCCAAACAATAAGCTGTGTCTCAGGGGTAGAGCCAGCGTCTTCTTGTCTGAAGGTTGCTGGTTTGATTCCCCTGGTCATGTTGAAGTGTCCTTGGGCAAGATACTGAACCCCAAAATGCTCCTGATGTGCTGGTCGGCACCGTGCATGGCAGCCACCACCATCAGTGTGTGAATGTATGAATTACTGTAAGTCACTTTGGACAAAAGTGTCTGATGAATGTAAATAAAACCATGAAATGTTTGTAATAAAGCAAATATATTAAAGGATCCAAAATAGTGTAAATGTACCCTTTTTTTCTCATTTGATGTAATAATATTCTGACAAACTATCTGGGATTTAAAAGTGATAAAAATAATGTAGTTAGACAACTTACAGTCCTGACTATCAGAAATCCTTCCAGAAGTCCTTCACCTGAGACAAAGTACTAATACCACAGAAATACTGCCATGTAACTACTAACACTACTGTAAATACACTCTGTGACAAGTTAAAGTCCTGCGTTAAGAACAGTAGTAATAGTAAAAGTATATGAGTTTAAAGTAATTTGTCATTTAAAACATATACATACTAAAATAATTAAAAATAAATCTTCATAATTATTTTTCTAAATGATTCATCAACTAATCATTTCAGCTATACTTTGAAAAACTGTAATCTGAAAAGTAACTTGTAACTGAAGCTGTCAGACAAACGTAGTGGAGTAAGAAGTATGAAGTTATATAAAATGGAAACACTCCAGTAAAGTAACTGTAATGTAGTGCTGACACACAGTACAGTACTCGAGTACTTTAACTCTTCTACAGATTGTAAACTGAGGATCTGAAGTACAGAGTGTCATGATTTAAATATAAATAAATATAAAATGAATACTGTTCTTCACTTTATGAAATTTTTATATCTGGTTTATTTAGTTCACTTGGAACAAAGTCTGATAACTGTCACTTTATGGTCGAGGTTATTAGTGGATCTGAGGTCCAATGAGCTCACACTGCCCCCCTGTGGAGAGGCTGTGAACTGCAGCATCAGTCTGTGTGTGTGTGTGTGTGTGTGTGAGGAAGGACACAAATCAATTAATAACTGCATGTTTTGTTGTTCAGATCCAAAAGCGTTCAATATCAGTAATAATATAATAGAGAACACTACAGTTCAGGCAGAGCTGGCGCTGGTTCTGATTGGACTACAGACCCTCCAACAAAAACAACAACAACAATTGTATCAGATTGAAATTTTAACAGTGAAATTTGAGTGTCAGGGCCAAAATTGTTCCTCCAGGAGGTGTTTAGGAACGTGTTTCGGGCCGTTTGGAGTCCATTTTTACTAATTGTAGTGACACTTTTTCAAAAATTTCACAAAGCTGGACCTGGGGTTTGGATTGGGTCAGAGGCAGGCCTGCAAAGTGAATGGGATGGATCAGAGGTGTCTGGGCAAAAATTGGCCACTTCACGTATTCAAGCTTCCCTTCTTGTTCCTTTTACTTCAGGTAGTTCTGGCTTATGTTTTGGGTCATTATCTTGCTGTCGGATGAACCCCCGACCAACTGAGGCGCGTACCAGAGGGTACTGCATGGTGCTGCAGAATGCTGTGGTAGCCGTGTTGGTTCAGGGTGCCTCTCACTCTGGACAAGTTACCGACCCTGGATACAGCAAAACAGCCAATCAGTGAATCAGTACTCTGTACTGAAACACTCCCCTGAGCCACATGTGAACCAGCAGCATTCCGCAGATGTCTGACAAACCTCCGCCCTCACCTGACTCACCTGAGACAAACCAGGAAACAGTTTGTCGGTGTGTGTGTGTGTGTCTCTTTGGTACAGAACCACAGACAGACGATCAGATCCACCTTCAGACTGAACTAACAACGTCCTCTGAGTGAGTTCATCTACAGGAGAGAGGAGGAGGAAACTACAACACTGCAGACGCTCCACACATTGAAGGTGAGTCCGACCGGAACCAGAACTCAGAGTAAACTACAGTGAAGTGAAGGAGGAAGTGGAGCTGTGACTGACTGTACTGTCTGCTGTGTTCACAGCGTCACTCAGAGACTAAATGGCTTCCAGGTTAAAGGAGGATCTCTGCTGTCCTGTCTGCCTCGACGTCTTTAAAGATCCTGTCATCCTGTCATGTAGCCACAACTTCTGTAAAGACTGTCTGCAGAGCTGCTGGGCAGAGAAAGAGATCAGAGAGTGTCCAGTTTGTAAGAGAAGATCTTCAAAGAACATTATACCTCCTAACTTGGCGTTAAAGAACCTGTGTGAGACCTTCTTACAGGAGAGAGATCAGAGAGCTTCAGAGGATCTCTGCAGTCGGCACTCTGAGAAACTCAAACTCTTCTGTCTGGACCATCAGCAGCCGGTGTGTCACATCTGCAGAGACTCAGAACAACACACCAACCACAGATTCAGACCCATCGATGAAGCTGCACGACAACACAGGAAGAACCTTCAGGAAACTCTGGAGCCTTTAAAGGAGAGGTTGAAGGTTTTTGAAGAAGTTAAAGTGAAGTTTGATCAGACAGCAGAACACATGAAGGTCCAGGCCCGACACACAGAGAGGCAGATTAAGGATCAGTTTAAGAAGCTTCACCAGTTTCTAGAAGAGGAAGAGGAAGCCAGGATGGCTGCACTGAGGGAGGAAGAGGAGCAGAAGAGTCAGATGATGAAGGAGAAGATGGAGGCTCTGAGCAGAGAGATAGCAGCTCTTTCACACACAGTCAGAGCCACAGAGGAGCAGCTGAGAGCTGAAGACGTCTCATTCCTGCACAACTACAAGGCTGCAGTGGAAAGAGTCCAGCAGCGCCCCCTGCTGGAGGATCCACAGCTGCCCTCAGGAGCTCTGATAGACCAGGCCAAACACCTGGGCAACCTGAGCTTCAACATCTGGAACAAGATGAAGGACATGGTCTCCTACACTCCTGTGGTTCTGGACCCAAACACTGCTCATCCAGAACTGATCCTGTCTGAAGATCTGAGCAGTCTGAGAGAAGGAGTGAGACAGAAGCTTCCTGATAATCCAGAGAGGTTTGATTATTACGGGTCTGTCCTGGGCTCTGAGGGCTTTAACTCAGGGACTCACAGCTGGGACGTCGAGGTTGGAGACAGTACAGTCTGGTTACTGGGTGTGTTAGCAGAGTCTGTCCATAGGAAGGGAGACGAACTGTGTGATGTTTGGGTAATAGAGTTCTGTGACGGTAAATACTCAGTGTGGTCACCATCAGCTCCAGATACTGGTCTCGTAGTGAAGAAGAAGGTCCAGAGGATCAGAGTGAATCTGGACTGGACCAGAGGAAAGCTGTTGTTCTCTGATCCTGATACTAACACACACCTACACACCTTCACACACACTTTCACTGAGAAGTTGTTTCCATTCATTGCCACTGGGGATGAACTCCCACTGAAGATATCACCCCTGAAGGTGTGTGTGACAGTGGAACAGAGCAGGTAAAGAAGTATTTCATCTCTGGAAAGACGGCCCTTAAATAAAACTTTCTCTCTCTGCAGCAGAAATACAAATCGTTTTGAACTTGATGCTACATGAGCAGAGAAAACAGAGTCAAAGGGCTGTGGTGTTCACTTCTACTCAAAAGGTAGAAAGACTACAACACCCAGAGTGCACAGCGCTGCACCGGATTGGACGGGACTCGGTTTTGGCTCAGAGAAAGTTCTGAAAGAGGAGACAGTGAGGCGGCTGGATGGTGACGAACAATATTGTGTTGCAGCTGAATGGTGAAAAACTATAATATCCAGGACGTTGTTTCTTTAAAGGTGTTACTGAAAACATTCAGGCTCTAAATGTGGCGCTCCATCTCCTCCTTCCATCACATTCACGTCACAACACCACTGTTGATCCGATCATCTACTCCCTCAGGTGGTTGCCAGTTTGCGCACTAGCTAACTTTGCTAACACTAGCTAGCTAACGCTAACCTTTTTCCCCACAAACTGGCAACTATCAAGACTGTTGATTAGTGACGACACAAAGACACCACGTGATACAAACTGTGTGATACTATTGGCTGACAAACCTCGTTAGAAGCTGAACCAACTGTCAGAATTCTGACCCAGAGATAAACAGAACAATTAATTTGGACCTGACAAACATTTTAAAATATTTTATTCACAATCATAACGTTTTTAAAGAAAAGAGAGACTTTTATTCTGCACTGTTCTACGAGCTCTGTAGATGTTTTATTTTAAAAATGATTTTTCAACATTAAAATGTTGTCAACATGTTGTTTAAATTAAAAATCACAGAATTCATCCTGTTAATCTTCACCTGCTCCTCCTGCTGACTCATGATTCACAAACACAATTGGTGATTTCTCTGTTGTTTTCTTTTAGTTTGACGGTTTGTTTTGTTTCTATTGACAAACTTTTCATGAGTAAAATGATTTTTTAGTTTGTTGGCAATTTCTTTAAAAAAACATTTGAAGTAATTCTATGGTAAAAGACCTTAAAAGAAGCTTTTCTGTTTTATTTCTATTTTTTCAAAATGACCAGAAACAGAGGTCCCCTCTGAGAAAGTGGAAGAATGTAGTGCCCTGTTGGTGATATTGATGTGTACGTGTGTGTGTGTGTGTGTGTGTCAGTTTCATTGTTTATTTTAGATTATAAAGTTTATAAACAATAAGCTGTGTCTCAGGTGTAGAGCCAGCGTCTTGTTATCAGAAGGTTGCTGGTTCGATTCCCCTGGTCTGCATGTTGAAGTGTCCTTGGGCAAGATACTGAACCCCAAACTTCTCCTTATGTGCTGGTCGGCACCTTGCATGGCAGCCGCCACCATCAGTGTGTGAATGAATTACTGTAAATCACTTTGGATTAAAGTGTCTGATAAATGTAAATAAAATCAAAGTTTTATAAAATCTATGAAATGTTTGTAATAAGATAATTATATTAAATGATCGAAAATTCTGTGAATGTACCTTTTTTTCTTATTTTGATGTAATAATATTCTGACAAACTATCTGGGATTTAAAAGTGATAAAAATAATGTAGTTAGACAACTTACAGTCCTGACTATCAGAAATCCTTCCAGAGGTCCTTCACCTGAGACAAAGTACTAATACCACAAAAATACTGCCATGTAACTACTAACACTACTGTAAATACACTCTGTGACAAGTTAAAGTCCTGCATTAAAAACAGTAGTAATAGTAGAAGTATATAAGTTTAAAGTAATTTGTCATTTAAAACATATATATACTAAAATAATTAAAAGTAAATCTTCATAATTATTTTTCTTAATGATTTATCAACTAATCATTTCAGCTGTACTTTGATAAACTGTAATCTGAAAAGTAACTTGTAACTGAAGCTGTCAGACAAACGTAGTGGAGTAAGAAGTATGAAGTTACATAAAATGGAAACACTCCAGTAAAGTAACTGTAATGTAGTGCTGACACACAGCACAGTACTCGAGTACTTTAACTCTTCTACAGATTGTAAACTGAGGATCTGAAGTACAGAGTGTCATGATTCAAATATAAATAAATTCAAAATAAATATTATTCTTTACTTTATGAAATGTTTATATCTGGTTTATTTAGTTTAGTTGGAACAAAGTCTGATAACTGTCACTTTATGGTCGAGGTTATTAGTGGATCTGAGGTCCAACAAGCTCACACTGCCCCCCTGTGGAGAGGCTGTGAACTGCAGCATCAGTCTGTATGTGTGTGTGTGTGTTTGACACAGTTTGTTACAGTAAAAACAAAAAACGGTCATAAACCAGATCAGATTACATATCTAGCAATAAATCAGTACTTTGGACTGAAACACTCTCCTGAGTCACATGAGAACCAACAACATTCAGCAGAGGTCTGACAAAGCTCCGCCCACACCTGACTCACCTGAGACAAACCAGGAAACAGTTTGTCGGTGTGTGTGTGTCTCTTTAGTACAGAACCAAGAACAGACGATCAGATCCACCTTCAGACTGAACTAACAACGTCCTCTGAGTGAGTTCATCTACAGGAGAGAGGAGGAGGAAACTACAACACTGCAGACGCTCCACACACTGAAGGTGAGTCCGACCAGAACCAGAACTCAGAGTAAACTTCAGTGAAGTGAAGGAGGAAGTGGAGCTGTGACTGACTGTACTGTCTGCTGTGTTCACAGCGTCACTCAGAGACTAAATGGCTTCCAGGTTAGAGGAGGATCTCTGCTGTCCTGTCTGCCTCGACGTCTTTAAAGATCCTGTCATCCTGTCATGTAGCCACAACTTCTGTAAAGACTGTCTGCAGAGCTGCTGGGCAGAGAAAGAGATCAGAGAGTGCCCAGTTTGCAAGAGAAGATCTTCAAATAACATTATACCTCCTAACTTGGCGTTAAAGAACCTGTGTGAGACCTTCTTACAGGAGAGAGAGCAGAGAGCTTCAGAGGATCTCTGCAGTCGGCACTCTGAGAAACTCAAACTGTTCTGTCTGGACCATCAGCAGCCGGTGTGTCACATCTGCAGAGACTCAGAACAACACACCAACCACAGATTCAGACCCATCGATGAAGCTGCACGACAACGCAAGAAGGAACTTCAGGAAACTCTGGAGCCTTTAAAGAAGAAGTTAAAGGTTTTTGAAGAGGTTAAAGTGAAGTTTGATCAGACAGCAGAACACATGAAGGTCCAGGCCCGACACACAGAGAGGCAGATTAAGGATCAGTTTAAGAAGCTTCAACAGTTTCTAGAAGAGGAAGAGGAGGCCAGGATGGCTGCACTGAGGGAGGAAGAGGAGCAGAAGGGTCAGATGATGAAGGAGAAGATGGAGGCTCTGAGCAGAGAGATAGCAGCTCTTTCACACACAGTCAGAGCCACAGAGGAGCAGCTGAGAGCTGAAGACGTCTCATTCCTGCACAACTACAAGGCTGCAGTGGAAAGAGTCCAGCAGCGCCCCCTGCTGGAGGATCCACAGCTGCCCTCAGGAGCTCTGATAGACCAGGCCAAACACCTGGGCAACCTGAGCTTCAACATCTGGACCAAGATGAAGGACATGGTCTCCTACACTCCTGTGGTTCTGGACTCAAACACTGCTCATCCAGAACTGATCCTGTCTGAAGATCTGAGCAGTGTGACAGGAGTAGAAAGACAGCAGCTTCCTGATAATCCAGAGAGGTTTGATTATTACGAGTCTGTCCTGGGCTCTGAGGGCTTTAACTCAGGGACTCACAGCTGGGACGTCGAGGTTGGAGACAGTACAGACTGGATAGTAGGTGTGTTAGCAGAGTCTGTCCATAGGAAGGGAGACAAACTGTCTGATGTTTCGGGAATAATGTTCTGTGACGGTAAATACTCAGTGTGGTCACCACCAGCTCCACTCACTAGTCTAGTAGTGCAGAAGAAGCTCCAGAGGATCAGAGTGAATCTGGACTGGACCAGAGGAGAGCTGTCGTTCTCTGATCCTGATACTAACAAACACCTACACACCTTCACACACACTTTCACTGAGAAGTTGTTTCCATTCATTCTCACTTTGGATGAACTGAAGATATCACCCCTGAAGGTGTGTGTGACAGTAGAATAGAGCAGGTAAAGAAGTATTTCATCTCTGGAAAGACGGCCCTTAAATAAAACTTTCTCTCTCTGCAGCAGAAAGACAAATAGTTTTGAACTTGATGCTACATGAGCAGAGAAAACAGAGTAAAAGGGCTGTGGTGTTCACTTCTACTCAAAAGGTAGAAAGACTACAACTCCCAGAGTGCACAGCGCTGCACCGGATTGGATGGGACTCGGTTTTGGCTCAGAGAAAGTTCTGTAAGAGGAGAGAGTGAGGCGGCCGGATGGTGACGAACAATATTGTGTTGCATCTGAACGCCGAAAAACTATAATATCCAGGATTTTGTTTCTTTAAAGGTGTTATTGAAAACATTCAGGCTCTAAATGTGGCGTTCCATCTCCTCCTTCCATCACATTCACGTCACAACACCGCTGTTGATCCGATCACCTGCCCCCTCAGGTGGTTTCCAGTTTGTGCACTAGCTAACTTCGCTAACACTAGCTAGCTAACGTTAACCTTTTTCCCCACAAACTGGCAACAACCAAGACTGATGATCAGTGACGACACACAGACACCATGTGATACAAACTGTGTGACACTATTGGCTGACAAACAAAGTTAGAAGCTGAACCAACTGTCAGAATTCTGACCCAGAGACAAACAGAACAATTAATTTGGACCTGACAAACATTTAAAAAGAATTCATTCACAATCATAATAATGTTATTAAAGAAAAGAGAGACATTTATTCTGCACCGTTCTACGAGCTCTGTAGGAGTTTTATTTTAAAAATGATTCGTCAACATGTTGTTTAAATTAAAAATCACAGAATTCAACCTGGGAATCTTCACCTGCTCCTCCTGCTGTCTCATGATTCACAAACACATATGGTGATTTCTGTGTTGTTTTCTTTGTTTGACAGTTTGTTTTTTTTCTATTGTCAACCTTTTCATGAGTAAAATTATTTTTTTGAATGTTGGCAATTTCTTTAAAAAAATTAAAAGAACACATTTGAAGTAATTTTATGGTAAAAGACCTTAAAAGAGCTTTTCTGTTATATTTTTGTTTTTTTCAAAATCACCAGAAACAGAGGTCCCCTCTTAGATAGTGGAAGAATGTAGTGCCCTGTTGGTGATATTGCTGTGTCTGTGTGTGTGTGTGTGTGTCAGTTTCGTTGTTTATTTTAGATTATGAAGTTTCCAAACAATAAGCTGTGTCTCAGGGGTAGAGCCAGCGTCTTCTTGTCTGAAGGTTGCTGGTTTGATTCCCCTGGTCATGTTGAAGTGTCCTTGGGCAAGATACTGAACCCCAAAATGCTCCTGATGTGCTGGTCGGCACCGTGCATGGCAGCCACCACCATCAGTGTGTGAATGTATGAATTACTGTAAGTCACTTTGGACAAAAGTGTCTGATGAATGTAAATAAAACCATGAAATGTTTGTAATAAAGCAAATATATTAAAGGATCCAAAATAGTGTAAATGTACCCTTTTTTTCTCATTTGATGTAATAATATTCTGACAAACTATCTGGGATTTAAAAGTGATAAAAATAATGTAGTTAGACAACTTACAGTCCTGACTATCAGAAATCCTTCCAGAAGTCCTTCACCTGAGACAAAGTACTAATACCACAGAAATACTGCCATGTAACTACTAACACTACTGTAAATACACTCTGTGACAAGTTAAAGTCCTGCGTTAAGAACAGTAGTAATAGTAAAAGTATATGAGTTTAAAGTAATTTGTCATTTAAAACATATACATACTAAAATAATTAAAAATAAATCTTCATAATTATTTTTCTAAATGATTCATCAACTAATCATTTCAGCTATACTTTGAAAAACTGTAATCTGAAAAGTAACTTGTAACTGAAGCTGTCAGACAAACGTAGTGGAGTAAGAAGTATGAAGTTACATAAAATGGAAACACTCCAGTAAAGTAACTGTAATGTAGTGCTGACACACAGTACAGTACTCGAGTACTTTAACTCTTCTACAGATTGTAAACTGAGGATCTGAAGTACAGAGTGTCATGATTTAAATATAAATAAATATAAAATGAATACTGTTCTTCACTTTATGAAATTTTTATATCTGGTTTATTTAGTTCACTTGGAACAAAGTCTGATAACTGTCACTTTATGGTCGAGGTTATTAGTGGATCTGAGGTCCAATGAGCTCACACTGCCCCCCTGTGGAGAGGCTGTGAACTGCAGCATCAGTCTGTGTGTGTGTGTGTGTGTGTGTGAGGAAGGACACAAATCAATTAATAACTGCATGTTTTGTTGTTCAGATCCAAAAGCGTTCAATATCAGTAATAATATAATAGAGAACACTACAGTTCAGGCAGAGCTGGCGCTGGTTCTGATTGGACTACAGACCCTCCAACAAAAACAACAACAACAATTGTATCAGATTGAAATTTTAACAGTGAAATTTGAGTGTCAGGGCCAAAATTGTTCCTCCAGGAGGTGTTTAGGAACGTGTTTCGGGCCGTTTGGAGTCCATTTTTACTAATTGTAGTGACACTTTTTCAAAAATTTCACAAAGCTGGACCTGGGGTTTGGATTGGGTCAGAGGCAGGCCTGCAAAGTGAATGGGATGGATCAGAGGTGTCTGGGCAAAAATTGGCCACTTCACGTATTCAAGCTTCCCTTCTTGTTCCTTTTACTTCAGGTAGTTCTGGCTTATGTTTTGGGTCATTATCTTGCTGTCGGATGAACCCCCGACCAACTGAGGCGCGTACCAGAGGGTACTGCATGGTGCTGCAGAATGCTGTGGTAGCCGTGTTGGTTCAGGGTGCCTCTCACTCTGGACAAGTTACCGACCCTGGATACAGCAAAACAGCCAATCAGTGAATCAGTACTCTGTACTGAAACACTCCCCTGAGCCACATGTGAACCAGCAGCATTCCGCAGATGTCTGACAAACCTCCGCCCTCACCTGACTCACCTGAGACAAACCAGGAAACAGTTTGTCGGTGTGTGTGTGTGTGTCTCTTTGGTACAGAACCACAGACAGACGATCAGATCCACCTTCAGACTGAACTAACAACGTCCTCTGAGTGAGTTCATCTACAGGAGAGAGGAGGAGGAAACTACAACACTGCAGACGCTCCACACATTGAAGGTGAGTCCGACCGGAACCAGAACTCAGAGTAAACTACAGTGAAGTGAAGGAGGAAGTGGAGCTGTGACTGACTGTACTGTCTGCTGTGTTCACAGCGTCACTCAGAGACTAAATGGCTTCCAGGTTAAAGGAGGATCTCTGCTGTCCTGTCTGCCTCGACGTCTTTAAAGATCCTGTCATCCTGTCATGTAGCCACAACTTCTGTAAAGACTGTCTGCAGAGCTGCTGGGCAGAGAAAGAGATCAGAGAGTGTCCAGTTTGTAAGAGAAGATCTTCAAAGAACATTATACCTCCTAACTTGGCGTTAAAGAACCTGTGTGAGACCTTCTTACAGGAGAGAGATCAGAGAGCTTCAGAGGATCTCTGCAGTCGGCACTCTGAGAAACTCAAACTCTTCTGTCTGGACCATCAGCAGCCGGTGTGTCACATCTGCAGAGACTCAGAACAACACACCAACCACAGATTCAGACCCATCGATGAAGCTGCACGACAACACAGGAAGAACCTTCAGGAAACTCTGGAGCCTTTAAAGGAGAGGTTGAAGGTTTTTGAAGAAGTTAAAGTGAAGTTTGATCAGACAGCAGAACACATGAAGGTCCAGGCCCGACACACAGAGAGGCAGATTAAGGATCAGTTTAAGAAGCTTCACCAGTTTCTAGAAGAGGAAGAGGAAGCCAGGATGGCTGCACTGAGGGAGGAAGAGGAGCAGAAGAGTCAGATGATGAAGGAGAAGATGGAGGCTCTGAGCAGAGAGATAGCAGCTCTTTCACACACAGTCAGAGCCACAGAGGAGCAGCTGAGAGCTGAAGACGTCTCATTCCTGCACAACTACAAGGCTGCAGTGGAAAGAGTCCAGCAGCGCCCCCTGCTGGAGGATCCACAGCTGCCCTCAGGAGCTCTGATAGACCAGGCCAAACACCTGGGCAACCTGAGCTTCAACATCTGGAACAAGATGAAGGACATGGTCTCCTACACTCCTGTGGTTCTGGACCCAAACACTGCTCATCCAGAACTGATCCTGTCTGAAGATCTGAGCAGTCTGAGAGAAGGAGTGAGACAGAAGCTTCCTGATAATCCAGAGAGGTTTGATTATTACGGGTCTGTCCTGGGCTCTGAGGGCTTTAACTCAGGGACTCACAGCTGGGACGTCGAGGTTGGAGACAGTACAGTCTGGTTACTGGGTGTGTTAGCAGAGTCTGTCCATAGGAAGGGAGACGAACTGTGTGATGTTTGGGTAATAGAGTTCTGTGACGGTAAATACTCAGTGTGGTCACCATCAGCTCCAGATACTGGTCTCGTAGTGAAGAAGAAGGTCCAGAGGATCAGAGTGAATCTGGACTGGACCAGAGGAAAGCTGTTGTTCTCTGATCCTGATACTAACACACACCTACACACCTTCACACACACTTTCACTGAGAAGTTGTTTCCATTCATTGCCACTGGGGATGAACTCCCACTGAAGATATCACCCCTGAAGGTGTGTGTGACAGTGGAACAGAGCAGGTAAAGAAGTATTTCATCTCTGGAAAGACGGCCCTTAAATAAAACTTTATCTCTCTGCAGTAGAAATACAAATAATTTTGAACTTGATGCTTCATGAGCAGAGAAAACAGAGTAAAAGGGCTGTGGTGTTCACTTCTACTCAAAAGGTAGAAAGACTACAACACCCAGAGTGCACAGCGCTGCACCGGATTGGACGGGACTCGGTTTTGGCTCAGAGAAAGTTCTGAAAGAGGAGACAGTGAGGCGGCTGGATGGTGACGAACAATATTGTGTTGCAGCTGAATGGTGAAAAACTATAATATCCAGGACGTTGTTTCTTTAAAGGTGTTACTGAAAACATTCAGGCTCTAAATGTGGCGCTCCATCTCCTCCTTCCATCACATTCACGTCACAACACCACTGTTGATCCGATCATCTACTCCCTCAGGTGGTTGCCAGTTTGCGCACTAGCTAACTTTGCTAACACTAGCTAGCTAACGCTAACCTTTTTCCCCACAAACTGGCAACTATCAAGACTGTTGATTAGTGACGACACAAAGACACCACGTGATACAAACTGTGTGATACTATTGGCTGACAAACCTCGTTAGAAGCTGAACCAACTGTCAGAATTCTGACCCAGAGATAAACAGAACAATTAATTTGGACCTGACAAACATTTTAAAATATTTTATTCACAATCATAACGTTTTTAAAGAAAAGAGAGACTTTTATTCTGCACTGTTCTACGAGCTCTGTAGATGTTTTATTTTAAAAATGATTTTTCAACATTAAAATGTTGTCAACATGTTGTTTAAATTAAAAATCACAGAATTCATCCTGTTAATCTTCACCTGCTCCTCCTGCTGACTCATGATTCACAAACACAATTGGTGATTTCTCTGTTGTTTTCTTTTAGTTTGACGGTTTGTTTTGTTTCTATTGACAAACTTTTCATGAGTAAAATGATTTTTTAGTTTGTTGGCAATTTCTTTAAAAAAACATTTGAAGTAATTCTATGGTAAAAGACCTTAAAAGAAGCTTTTCTGTTTTATTTCTATTTTTTCAAAATGACCAGAAACAGAGGTCCCCTCTGAGAAAGTGGAAGAATGTAGTGCCCTGTTGGTGATATTGATGTGTACGTGTGTGTGTGTGTGTGTGTGTCAGTTTCATTGTTTATTTTAGATTATAAAGTTTATAAACAATAAGCTGTGTCTCAGGGGTAGAGCCAGCGTCTTGTTATCAGAAGGTTGCTGGTTCGATTCCCTGGTCTGCATGTTGAAGTGTCCTTGGGCAAGATACTGAACCCCAAACTTCTCCTTATGTGCTGGTCGGCACCTTGCATGGCAGCCGCCACCATCAGTGTGTGAATGAATTACTGTAAATCACTTTGGATTAAAGTGTCTGATAAATGTAAATAAAATCAAAGTTTTATAAAATCTATGAAATGTTTGTAATAAGATAATTATATTAAATGATCGAAAATTCTGTGAATGTACCTTTTTTTCTTATTTTGATGTAATAATATTCTGACAAACTATCTGGGATTTAAAAGTGATAAAAATAATGTAGTTAGACAACTTACAGTCCTGACTATCAGAAATCCTTCCAGAGGTCCTTCACCTGAGACAAAGTACTAATACCACAAAAATACTGCCATGTAACTACTAACACTACTGTAAATACACTCTGTGACAAGTTAAAGTCCTGCATTAAAAACAGTAGTAATAGTAGAAGTATATAAGTTTAAAGTAATTTGTCATTTAAAACATATATATACTAAAATAATTAAAAGTAAATCTTCATAATTATTTTTCTTAATGATTTATCAACTAATCATTTCAGCTGTACTTTGATAAACTGTAATCTGAAAAGTAACTTGTAACTGAAGCTGTCAGACAAACGTAGTGGAGTAAGAAGTATGAAGTTACATAAAATGGAAACACTCCAGTAAAGTAACTGTAATGTAGTGCTGACACACAGCACAGTACTCGAGTACTTTAACTCTTCTACAGATTGTAAACTGAGGATCTGAAGTACAGAGTGTCATGATTCAAATATAAATAAATTCAAAATAAATATTATTCTTTACTTTATGAAATGTTTATATCTGGTTTATTTAGTTTAGTTGGAACAAAGTCTGATAACTGTCACTTTATGGTCGCGGTTATTAGTGGATCTGAGGTCCAACAAGCTCACACTGCCCCCCTGTGGAGAGGCTGTGAACTGCAGCATCAGTCTGTATGTGTGTGTGTGTGTTTGACACAGTTTGTTACAGTAAAAACAAAAAACGGTCATAAACCAGATCAGATTACATATCTAGCAATAAATCAGTACTTTGGACTGAAACACTCTCCTGAGTCACATGAGAACCAACAACATTCAGCAGAGGTCTGACAAAGCTCCGCCCACACCTGACTCACCTGAGACAAACCAGGAAACAGTTTGTCGGTGTGTGTGTGTCTCTTTAGTACAGAACCAAGAACAGACGATCAGATCCACCTTCAGACTGAACTAACAACGTCCTCTGAGTGAGTTCATCTACAGGAGAGAGGAGGAGGAAACTACAACACTGCAGACGCTCCACACACTGAAGGTGAGTCCGACCAGAACCAGAACTGAAAGTAAACTTCAGTGAAGTGAAGGAGGAAGTGGAGCTGTGACTGACTGTACTGTCTGCTGTGTTCACAGCGTCACTCAGAGACTAAATGGCTTCCAGGTTAGAGGAGGATCTCTGCTGTCCTGTCTGCCTCGACGTCTTTAAAGATCCTGTCATCCTGTCATGTAGCCACAACTTCTGTAAAGACTGTCTGCAGAGCTGCTGGGCAGAGAAAGAGATCAGAGAGTGTCCAGTTTGTAAGAGAAGATCTTCAAATAACATTATACCTCCTAACTTGGCTTTAAAGAACCTGTGTGAGACCTTCTTACAGGAGAGAGATCAGAGAGCTTCAGAGGATCTCTGCAGTCGGCACTCTGAGAAACTCAAACTCTTCTGTCTGGACCATCAGCAGCCGGTGTGTCACATCTGCAGAGACTCAGAACAACACACCAACCACAGATTCAGACCCATCGATGAAGCTGCGCGACAACACAAGATGAAAGTTCAGGAAACTCTGGAGCCTTTAAAGGAGAAGTTAAAGGTTTTTGAAGAAGTTAAAGTGAAGTTTGATCAGACAGCAGAACACATGAAGGTCCAGGCCCGACACACAGAGAGGCAGATTAAGGATCAGTTTAAGAAGCTTCACCAGTTTCTAGAAGAGGAAGAGGAGGCCAGGATGGCTGCACTGAGGGAGGAAGAGGAGCAGAAGAGTCAGATGATGAAGGAGAAGATGGAGGCTCTGAGCAGAGAGATAGCAGCTCTTTCACACACAGTCAGAGCCACAGAGGAGCAGCTGAGAGCTGAAGACGTCTCATTCCTGCACAACTACAAGGCTGCAGTGGAAAGAGTCCAGCAGCGCCCCCTGCTGGAGGATCCACAGCTGCCCTCAGGAGCTCTGATAGACCAGGCCAAACACCTGGGCAACCTGAGCTTCAACATCTGGACCAAGATGAAGGACATGGTCTCCTACACTCCTGTGGTTCTGGACTCAAACACTGCTCATCCAGAACTGATCCTGTCTGAAGATCTGAGCAGTGTGACAGGAGTAGAAAGACAGCAGCTTCCTGATAATCCAGAGAGGTTTGATTATTACGAGTCTGTCCTGGGCTCTGAGGGCTTTAACTCAGGGACTCACAGCTGGGACGTCGAGGTTGGAGACAGTACAGACTGGATACTGGGTGTGTTAGCAGAGTCTGTCCAGAGGAAGGGAGACAAACTGTCTGATGTTTGGGGAATAATGTTCTTTGAGGGTGAATACTCAGCATGCTCACCATCAGCTCCACTCACTGATCTCGTAGTGAAGAAGAAGCTCCAGAGGATCAGAGTGAATCTGGACTGGACCAGAGGAAAGCTGTCGTTCTCTGATCCTGATACTAACACACACCTACACACCTTCACACACACTTTCACTGAGAGGATGTTTCCATTCATTGGCACTGTGGATAAACTCCCACTGAAGATATCACCCCTGAAGGTGTGTGTGACAGTGGAACACAGCAGGTAAAGAAGTATTTCATCTCTGGAAAGACGGCCCTTAAATAAAACTTTCTCTCTGCAGTAGAAAGACAAATAGTTTTGAACTTGATGCTACATGAGCAGAGAAAACAGAGTAAAAGGGCTGTGGTGTTCACTTCTACTCAAAAGGTAGAAAGACTACAACTCCCAGAGTGCACAGCACTGCACCGGATTGGACGGGACTCGGTTTTGGCTCAGAGAAAGTTCTGAAAGAGGAAACAGTGAGGTGGCCGGATGGTGACGAACAATATTGTGTTGCAGCTGAACGGTGAGAAACTATAATATCCAGGATTTTGTTTCTTTAAAGGTGTTATTGAAAACATTCAGGCTCTAAATGTGGCGCTCCATGTCCTCCTTCCATCACATTCACATCACAACACCGCTGTTGATCCAATCATCTGCTCCCTCAGGTGGTTGCCAGTTTGTGCACTAGCTAACTTTGCTAACACTAGCTAGCTAACGTTAACCTTTTTCTCCACAAACTGGCAACAACCAAGACTGTTGATTAGTGACGACACACAGACACCATGTGATACAAACTGTGTGACACTATTGGCTGACAAACAACGTTAGAAGCTGAACCAACTGTCAAAATTCTGACCCAGAGATAAACAGAAAAAGGTTTTTGGTCCTGAAAAACATTTTAAAATAATTTATTCACATTCATAATAATGTTTTTAAAGAAAAGAGAGACATTTATTCTGCACCGTTTTACGAGCTCTGTAGATGTTTTGTCTTGCAAATGATTTATCAACATTAAAATGTTGTCAACATGTTGTTTAAATTAAAAATCACAGAATTCAACCTGATAATCTTCACCTGCTCCTCCTGCTGACTCATGATTCACAAACACACATGTTGATTTCTCTGTTTGACAGTTTGTTTTGTTTCTATTGTCGAACTTTTCATGAGTAAAATGATTTTTTAGTTGGCAATTTCTTTAAAAAAATTAAAAGAAGACATTTGAAGTAATTTTATGGTAAAAGACCTTAAAAGAAGCTTTTCTATTCTGTTTTTGTTTTTTCAAAATCACCAGAAACAGAGGTCCCCTCTTAGATAGTGGAGGAATGTAGTGCCCTGTTGGTGATATAGATGTGTACGTGTGTGTGTGTGTCAGTTTCATTGTTTATTTTAGATTATAAAGTTTACAAACAATAAGCTGTGTCTCAGGGGTAGAGCCAGCGTCTTGTCATCTGAAGGTTGCTGGTTTGATTCCCCTGGTCTGCATGTTGAAGTGTCCTTGGGCAAGATACTGAACCCCAAACTGCTCCTGATGTGCTGGTCGGCACCTTGCATGGCAGCCACCACCATCAGTGTGTGAATGAATTACTGTAAGTCACTTTGGTCTAAAGAGTCTAATAAATGTAAATAAAATCTAAGGTTTATTGCATGAAATGTTTGTAATAAAATAAATATATTAAATGATCCAAAATACTGTAAATGTACCCTTTATTCTCCTTTTGATGTAATAATATTCTGACAAACTACCTGGGATTTAAAAGTGATAAAAATAATGTAGTTAGACAACTTACAGTCCTGACTATCAGAAATCCTTCCAGAGGTCCTTCACCTGAGACAAAGTACTAATACCACAAAAATACTGCCATGTAACTACTAACACTACTGTAAATACACTCTGTGACAAGTTAAAGTCCTGCATTAAAAACAGTAGTAATAGTAGAAGTATATAAGTTTAATGTAATTTGAAGAAAGAGTTTGTTACAGTAAAAAAAAAAAAAAAACGCTCATAAATCAGCTCTTTCTTCACGTATCTCTGATGATATACAGCTTTTGATTGTGTTACCGTGGCAACACAAGGTGTGTGTGTGTGTGTGTCAGTCCAACACACCTCTGAGAGTCCAATTCACATTCCTGTGGATTACACCACTTTACAGCGCTGCTCACCTGCCAGCAGGAACTCCCTCTTCATTACCTGCAAGACACACACACACACGACACACACACACACACACACACACACACAGACACACCTGCTGTGGTTATCTGTGCAGCTCATAAAGGATCATCTATGCTTTATAAAGTCTGATCTGTAAAGGAGATCAGCGTTGAACTTTATACTCCATCAACATGAACGTTCAGGTGGTAACGAGCCAACTTCATCTTCACACAGTCATGAACCACCTGCACATGGAGGGTAGTGTGTGAAATAAGATTTGTGGCTGAACATATAAAGTTTAATTATAAAGCTCTTCTGTATGTTAAGTACAGTTATCGGTTGCTAACAAGTGTCTGAATGAGACTACAGAGGTTGTCGGGGACATTAAACGTCCTCACAGCGAACACGGAGACTCGTCTCCTCACTAGTTGGTCTGAAATGACAGAAAGGTTTCAAACCTCGGTCAGCGATGGAGGTGTGAGTGTGCAGGGTCAATATACCTGAAGCCACCTAATGATTGAGATGAAACTCAGCTGTTTTCAGTGTGTCAGACAAATAAGTGACAGGGACCATTCAAGGATGGTAAATCCAGTTTGTAGAGATACAGATACCAGATACTAAAGATGATCTCTGTGTGATTAAACTGAAGTGCTGTCACCTTTAGTCTCATTGATGATTCCACTGTGGCCTCCATGTTATTCCCAGTCAAGTCGAGGAATCCCTGAAAATGAAAAGTTGCAGAGCTGGCACATGGTCGTGATCACCCAGATCAGACTCTCAGCATATCTCTAGAAGGTGAGTGGAGTCTGTTCCTGCTGCTGCTGGAGGCACCGACCAAGAGAAAACAATGGAGCTTTCCGTTTCCCATTAACGTTTCTGTCCGCAGCAGTTTCCTCTTTAAGTGTTCGGAGTTACGTAACAGAGGAAAGAATGCAGAGTCCATCCGACCAGAGCCAACCGTCAGAGGTCCACTGTGTGACGGCCGGGGAGGAAGAAGAGCCTGAAAGTGACCAAACAGAACCGATGGGTTCATTAATGGAAGAGCAGCGACTGTTTAAAGGAACAGTTCACCCAAAACATCACAACTCATCATCTCCTCCCTCCTGATGATGCACGTCAGGTGTCATCAGATGTCTCCATACAGCTCGTCTGCTGTGATCACAGTCTGCAGGAGAGAACACATCACAACCTGATCTCAGACCAGATTTACTCCTTTATTAAGATGAAGTCTTCACTGTAGCTGCTGAGCTAACAGTGTTAGCGTGCACGAGCTTGACCGAGCTAAAACATGGTATTTTCTAAACCCCTGAGTGGTTATTGATCCTGAACGTATTCAGACCTGAACACATTGATCCTCGTCAACACTGTGAAATAAAACAGTGACACAAGATGCAGCAGATTCACTGAGAAACATTCATGATCTGATGTGAACACGTGAGAATCAATCAGCACACTTTGATGGCTTTGATTGCTGTTTTTATATCTTTTGCTTTATTGCTATTTCTATCATGTTTACAGTTATTGTCTTTGCACAAACAACGACACACCTTGTTGTCTTATCATTCTGTCTCTCATGGACAAACATGTAGAGACAGATACGTTCACATGCACCTGATCCCTGCGGTCCAATGGTTTGATTCTGCACACTGTTGCATTATTATTATTTCTTACACACATTTTATTTCCATATAACTAAATTATTGACCTTCTCTGTAGTGGAGTGAACGTGTGCAGCTGGAGTGACATTAAACATGTTGAATCTTGGATCTGAACCTGTTGTTGATGAGGACAGACAGCTTCATATTTCTTCCTGTCTGCACAAACTCTTCAGATTTACATCTTTACGTCTCTCATGAACTCGTCGGGCTGATTCTGCAC